>WYDI02005358.1:0-43831 GCA_009867235.2 Psittacus erithacus | reverse complement strand
CCCCCCCAAAAAATCCCCCCTAAAAAAAAACCAAAGCCCCCCCTTTTTGTTGCCAAACCCCCCCCTTGTTTTTTGAAAATACTCCCCCCCCCCCCCCCCCCCCGTCTTCTCAGGATATCCTGATTAAATAAAATCCTCCAGGATTTATCTTTATCAAGTTACGTTTAAGCCCCAAATGAGGCATTGCCTAGTTCACATCATTCTGAGACAGACACACAACAGTAAGAAAAAGACATTTTTTTAATTCTGTTCCAAAAATGAAAGAAGCTTTTTTGGTCCCTTGTGGTAGATATGAATGAAAACAATAATTCCATATTTCTTCAGTGTCTACATCACTATATAGAAAATATTTTTAATGCATAACATAGCATACGTACGTGTCTATATCATGGGAAAGATATATAGTTTCATGATGACAATTCAGTGAGAGATATGTTCATTTGTCACATTTCCCACCATAGACACTACTTTCTAAAATTAAACCTATAAAGTTTAATGTTTTCTTTTTAAAATGTGGCTCTAGTTAATATTTATTAAAGATGATCCTATAGGCTATCATACCTACTTAGCAAAATAACATGTATTAAGCTTACATTTCTTAATATAGCACATCTACAGAACAATGATTTAAGTATATTTACTGCTGATACGAAATAACAGTGAAACAAAACTGAACAGAAGATTAACAATTTCATTATTTTCATACAAGGCACTACTGAAAAGGAAAATGGCCATAACAATAAAGCATGTATTTTGAAAAAAAAAAACCAAACCAGTGAAAATTAAACTATCCAACTATTTATCTGATTAGTATTACTTTGTATGGAACAGGAAATAAAGTAAATATGATCAAACTACATAAATAGCTTTTTTTTTTATCTTGCCGACAAGATAGACTTCATCATTTAGATTTTTCCATGAACTTGCTACAGCTTCATAGGAGGCCCAGAGCACAAATATCATGCAGGAAGTTTTTGCTTCTGCAGTTTCAGAAGCCTGTTCTCTCAGTATGTCTCACATAGTTAAAATCACTCTTCAGAAGTGATATACCTATACTATCTGAGCAATCTTGTAAGTATATTTATATCTAAATAGTTTTCTGGGTGAAAAACTAAACTTACTAGTTAAAATGTTGTTTTCCACTGTGTCTCAGACATTATTTTCCCATTATTATATCACTTGTCTTGGAAAAGACCTGTTAACTCCTTTAAATCTTATTCCAGAAAATATTAATTGCATGCACTGACAATGAGATTTGTTCATTTAACTTTCTTTAAGTAACTACAACTTAGTAGTCGCATGACTAAGCACTTGTAAGGTGCAATATATCAGACCTACTTCTGCCATCTACTTTAGGATGAGATGGATCACCCCTACAATTGCTTATTTCTGTCTCTTGAGTCTAAGGTGACTAAGTCACATGCAAATGTCTGCATTTGTTCCAACGAATTCCATGGTGAGGACTTTATCTAGATAAGGGACTCATTGATATAACACAACTGACTGTCCAGTATGAAACACTGAATCTTTGCAAATAATTCCCTTAAGTTACTAACTGGTATTCAGGTCATAACATCCAATTCCTTGTCTTGTTCTGTAAATTCAACAATCACAACTAAAGGGCCAAGGAAGCAGATCCAAAGAAATTATATTCTCAGTTGACAGACTATGGAATTCATGATTTTTTCTTTCCTGTGCCACCATGAAGATAAGTAGAATTCCAGACTAAAGTTTAGTGACCTGATTATAACCAAGTGATCTGTTTCTGGTATTCTCTGCATTCCTGAAGCACAGTTTTATGAAAGCATTCCTTTAGCTTGAAATATGATGTGCTCAACATAGTACATTTGTCCTTAAGGCTGTATGATTATGCCTTTCCTAGCACCTAGACAACACATTCAATCCACAGATCTCAGAGAAGTTTACAAAAGTAGATATATGTCACTGACAAGCATTTGTCTCATGTCTCATAATGTCAAAGCTGCATGCACAGTCTTGTCATTAAACAAAGTGTTATGTATCACACAATGAACACTGATACACTGCAAATAATCTTTCTGGTCTGAAGGTATTGTTTATCTTATTTTCATTTTTGCAAGTGAATATTTTTAGAATGGGAGCACATCCATCCACCTAAGAGTATACACATTCGGCTTCTGCTAAGAGAAAAATACATATTAATAAAAGTAATAAAGTAAAAAAAAAATATTAAAAAATCAGTGTTTATTCTGTTAAACAATAGAAAAATTTTTATGAACTAGTGATACTGTCATTGAACTGGAGAGAGTCTGAGAACAAGCTTGCTCTGGCTTTTCACCCTAAGAGTTGGAATCTGCTCACAGTACTGCCAGCTTAACCAAAAAGGATTAACTCTCATATCCAACTGAGAACACAGATAATTCTCAGTAATTGGTAAAAAATGAAGATGAATGCGGCTGAGAGATAAGGAGCAATTAGCTCATCAGCAGTTACAGCTGTGCACTCAATCCGGATCCATCTCTTGAGTCTCGGCCCCTTTTAAAGAACCCAAGCAGAATAAACACAGGACACCCCTCCCAAAAAATTGTCGTACCTGCCCATCATTCCTCTCTCTTCCATTTTATTTCCATGCTATACAAAGACACCTGTCACAGCATTCTGTGTAAATTACTACCTCTCCCAGGACTTGTGTCTACAGCCAATCTTCTTTTGCACTTAAAAAAAAAAGGGGGGGTGGGAGAGGAAAGGAAAAAAAAGAAAGGAAAAAAACCCCACAAAACCCGGAAACTAAAAGACTACTGTAGACACTCTTAAGTTCCCTGTCAACCGTTTCATTATAGCAGCATCATCTGTTTGAAAATATAAGCAATTCCCTCATCTAATTATAGGGAGGATTTGAGGTTCATTAACATTGCCAAGGCAGAGAATCAGATGTGCAACTGCAGAGCTGTGCTCAGTGGCCTGCATTCTCTGTTTCCTTCTATTTGCTTTTTCAAGGTCTCCAAGACTTTTCCTGAAACCATAAAAGTAATTCTTTCCTTCAAAATAGACACTTGTGTTTAGAAAAAGGAAATGACTACATTTTGTACTGTTCTATTATTGGGCAAGGTCGCTGGAGAGAATAATTTCACCTAAATAATTTTATCTCTGATTCTGGATTTAAAAAAAAAAATAAATAATAATAGTATGCAAGCAACTGTTATATTTGAACAACAGATCACAGGAAACCTTGCATTTGTCTCATAATTTTAAATACTGCAAAGTAATGCGGATGAATAGGAAACCTAACATGCCAAGAAAACCCCTTAATTTCCAACACATTTTGTGGTTGTTTACAGATTAACATGCTCGCCAAGTGTAAAATGTTGCCTTGTATTTCCTAACTGTGTTTAGAAACTGAGAACACCAAAGTCTTCAAGATTGCTTCACTTCCTTAAAGAAATAATAGCTCTTTTTTTTTTTTTTTTTTTTTTTTTTTTTATGAATGTAGTTTAAACAATGACATTTTCTTGGGACATCTGTTTTGAGATCACATTTTGAATAGATATGAACTCATTTCCTACTAAGCAAGTAATTTACTATTGTTGATAGTTGTTTACAAGTTTTATGAGTCAGATTTTAGCAAGTGGCAAAGGTCCTTACAAATCCTTTGAGTATTCCCTAAAGTGTATGCATAGTCTTTTCATTATATAAAATGTTCGGGAAGCAAAAGTATATGGGCTGTTCTTCACTTCCTACCAAGTTATAGATAGCAAAGCCTAGCTCACAGAAATAGCTTTAAACATATTTATTTTCAAAGGCTTCTATCTTTTGCTGTTGCAGGTCAACAAAGTTTGCTAGCAGGGCAGTAAGTACTTAAGCAGCAAAAAATAACTGAGCTGCTCTACCTTTCCATTGCTTTAGAGCATTAGAAGGTAAATATACAACTGATCCTAATAATATCCTAAGATGCTACTATAACAAAGCGCAGAATCTCTACAATGAAATTTAACTTTTGACCCTGTCACTCTCTTTCTTTTAATTGTGCAAGTAAAAAAAACAAAACAAAAAAACAAACCCAAAACAAACCACAAAGCATAATTTTTATTTTTTTTTTTTGGTTGCTGCCACACAGAATTCATTTTTTAAACAAAACCACAGTAATTTATCTATCCTGTATGTTGTATGTAGAATTGCCACTAAAAAGAACCCAGGACATTTTTTCTTCTTATCTGCAATGTAGCTCATATCAGCAAAGCTGTCACAAGACAGTGCTTGATATAAACAAGAGATTGCAAAGACATCTCAGTAATCAATATTAGGATGGCTACAGTATGGAAGCCCCAACCACTGCATATCATTTGTCTCAGCATCTATTTCTATGACCAAATGAAGCATTAATTCAAATCATAAATCTATGGTGATTTAAATCTGGGAATGAGCACCTGCCTGCTTTAATGATTTATTTTGTACATTTCAGTAAGCAGGAGATTTGTCCATACGAACTGACAGGTCACCTTCAGATGCCAGTAGCAGACTGTTTATCACCATGCAGACTAGCATCTCATCTTAGCAAGTAAATATTAAACTAAAAGAATCCAATTGATTGTGGATGGGGAAGAAAGGCGTTGCAGCCATATATTTTACTCAGTGTGCTAATACTTCACTCTGATTCCCCTGTAATTTCTCTTTCCTTTTTTTTTTTCTTTCCTTTTTTTCCCCCTTCTAAAATGATAATTCTGGTAGGACAATGCAAGCTCAAGGTTATCAGCAAAACTGAGGGATATAAAATAATTACTTATTAGTATCACTGGCTTCCTTTAAGTGTCTTCACACACTAACCTTCTGGCCACTGCTTCGAAGGACCAAGTTATTAAATTTGTGTAGTATTCTGTATAATTAAACAATGTTCATCTACAAAAATGAATTCTATAATTCACATTAAACATCTGATTAAAACTAAAAAGCAAGACAATTCAGAAGCAAACCTGACAGTTCAACTCAAAAGCCCATATTTTATTTATCTTCTTTTACATAGGCCCTGTAACAGTCTAAGAACATGGTAGGATCAATAAATGTACACTAATATACTATAATGTCTGTTACATATGAGCTAAGATGTCTGAGTTAAGCTTTTAGCCTGGTTGGTTAGGTTTTTTGTTCCCTTTCAGGCTGGCCAGGCACGTAACACAAATTCATGCTTAACAAGCCATAATTTAAAGCATTAATAGTATATGGACTTGATAATATTTATTAGAAAAGACATAAACAGTTGAAAAAAATGCAGGGGGGAAAAAAACACACACACTTACTACAAAGCAACACCTTTGAAATAAAAGTTCTGGTCAAGCTCATAGAATCATGGGATCAGAGAATGGTTAAGGATGGAAAGGACCTTAAGATCACCTTGTTCCAACCCCCCTGCCATGGGCAGGGATGCCTTGCACTAAACCATGTCACCCAAGGCTCTGTCCAACCCAGCCGTGAACACCACCAGGGATGGAGCATTCACAACTTCCTTGGGCAACCCATTCCAGTGCAAAAGGTAATTAATAAGTACTTAACTCTTAATGAACCTAATAATTCCCTGGCATTAGTATCAGTAAGAATCACTTCACTGATTCCATAAGCACAACCGACACTGGACACTAGATATGGCTCACTACAAAAGAAACAAATGCAAACCAGCTTTGATAAAACCTCCATAGGAGGAGTATGGCTCCAGACTGCACAGACAAGTACAATGTATTTCAAGAACCATTCCTCGTGGAATAGAGACAACTGGGATGCTTTTCACTCTACAACAGCCATTTTTTTCTGAACATAATGAACTCAATTCTTCATTCAGTTAAACTGTGAAATTAACTTAACAAGTAAGTTAGGGGGCTGAGAGGAAATTTTGACAATGGCAGTAAATAATGTTGCTTCACTAACTTTGTCTTACCAAAATAGCTAGAATCTAAACCAAGGAAAATTATTAAGCTGTGTAAGAGCAGATCAGTTATCTAAATTATGTCACAAATAATGATTTTTTTTTCTTTTTTATTCCAGACATCCCATCCACCCTCCTACAAAATATTTCATGTGGTTTAGATGTTGATTATCTGTTAACTTTTCCATTCTTGTGGATGTAAAAATGTTTCTCACTGAAACTTCCAAGCAGAATAACAATTCTATAATCCAATATTTGAACATTGTATTTCACATGATTCATTAATCAAAATCTGAAATTCAAACCTAAATTAGCTTCTATCCACTTTATCCTTCCAGTTTGCACTTATATTTTTCACTCTTTCTTATTACTTTACTTTTCTTCCTGCACCTTAGGGGCCACATGGCCCTTCCAATTCATTTGTACCTGTCTCCTCTCCCAGATTTCAGACACCTGCTCTCAACCCTGCCCCGTCTTCTCTCCTAGAGAAAAATTTTTTCACTAATATTTTAGTGACTGAATGTCTTGGTGTTATCTGTGTGCCTACACACTCATTTAAGACTATTTTCTTCACCATCAAGACTTTGTTTCAAGCCTTTCCTGAAAAGAAAAGAAATCTAGCCGTCTCTTTAATGCAGTAATGCATACATATTGTTGTGATTTAAAATGGAGTGTGCCTAGGTAAACTAGTTCTTTGAACTGCAATTCACATTATTTCTAAATAATAGCCTATCCTTACCTACTGAACTACACAGAAACACTGTTCTCATACACATTTATTCATGTTAAGGCTAGTACGTAACTCTAAGACTCATTTCAAATATATTTATGAGATGAAAAGGCAAATAATAAACAAAACTAAAGAACTGAAATTGAAACAAACAAAAAAAAACAACCCTATCTTAAGTCATTTTATTTCAATATACACTGATCTTGCCTGCAGTCTTCTGAACGTGCCTGTTTGTCATTGAATTTCTGTTGCTAAGTTAATACTGTCTCAACATGATAAAAGGAACCAATACAATGAAATGGCATAACAAAACATTTTGTAGCAGACACACACAGATGATTAAAGATTTAATCATCAACAAACAAAAGTTATTCTAGTTTTGAAGTATACTTTAGCAAAACAAATTGTCTAAACAAATAAATAAAGTATCCTGAAACAATTCTGTTTGCGAAAGAACAAGAGCTGCTGATGGCTGCTTAAGAAATGGAAAAACCTGTTAACTACATTTTAAGAATGTGTTTATTAAAATAAAATATGATAGGAACTACAGAGCATGGCAATAATTTATTGTGTAAGTGTGTTTTCCTTTTGTCACAGGGCACATGAAAGTATGATATATTTTGCTTTCAAGCTTGTGTTCTGAATTACCTAAAGTCGATACCCAGCACACTGAGCAGGAGACATTGTTAAATTTCACTTTGACACCATCATCTGTCACTCCACCTGTACTTTGAAAAATGAACTCTAAGCAATCAAACCACTTTCTTTCACGGAAAATATTAACTGGACTCTGCAAAGGTAACCTGCAAAGCAAAGAATGTTTTTGTAATAGTAACAGAAATGCCAAAAGCTGGTATAAAGGTCAGATACAAAACTAAAAACAGCAAGAAAACAAGAACAAATATGCAACTTCCCACACCAAATCAAGGATTTCAGAAAGAAGTTCAGAAGGATCACCATTTTAATAAAATATCAGAGCATTATGGACAAATAATATAATAATGCTGTGTCTGAGACTTACCAACACTTGAATTCAGATCTCCATTTTCGGAGTCTGCTCCATGCTGGTTATTATTTGCATGATAGTTGGACATAGCTTCCAGTTTAATTTTTTTCACTTTCATTGCTTCTGCTATGGCAGCATTGGTGGCAGCTGCTGCTGCTGCAGCTGCTGCTGTCAGGCCTGCAAATAAGAATGAAAAAAATTTAATATAAATTATTCTATGATTCTCCATTATTGTAAGGACTAAAATTGTTAATTCTTCCTTCATGCTTCCTATATAACGAGCAGAAAACATTGCAAAATATTACTCCTCTTGTTAGATTTAAAAGCTACTAGTTTTTTCAAGTAAAATTTTTCACATTATATTTAGATATTTAGTTCCTCCTATATATCCAACTAGATCTTAAATTGGTATCCAGTAACTGCAATCATAATACAATCATAACTAACTGCAGCTATACATGCTCTCAGAAATCTTAGTTTTGAAATGGCGTCTTCAGTGTCTGGCGATGAATAGGTGAACATGTACATAAATGTACTTAGGAAAAGGAAAAAAAAAACCAACACCAAACCTTTAGATCTCAAATGTTTAAAATGCTAAAGAAAACAGAAAAAAACAGGTCTACAGTTTCTATTTATAAGTAACATGACATTTCTTTCTCATTTCACACATAGCAGTAAGGAGATGTGGTCATTTTAGGAAATGTTTTTAGAAGAAATGTTAGTAACACAGAGCATTGGTAAAATACTTTTTTCGCTTACCCCAAACTTCAAGGAATTAAGGTATTTCTCAGTGAGAACAGGACTTATTAAACCCATTTAATCCCAATCCCAAAGCCACCTTCAGGCAATCCAAGTGCTTTTACTACTAAACCAAATTTCTGTCATTCAGAAATTTACAAGAATGTTTTACAAAAATTAGAATGTTTTTGTTGTCAAAAGCAATTAGACAAATGGTCCAGTCTTCAAAACTCAACATTAGATACAGCCTTTAATCAAAGGCACAGGCATAAGTTTTTGCCTGAGGCAAAAAAATTCTTATGTGGTCCCCAAACCGTCCTGCTGCCCACTTAGGTTCCTTTGCCCCAGCCTGGATGGTAGCAGATAGAAATTGGCCCTAAAACTTCACAAGAGCTCCCTATATCACATGATGGATTCAGGGGACAGAGGTGGGAACTAAAGAGAATATTAACTTACATTAACTTAAACGTAAGAATGTAAGAGAAGGCATTATACCAGGTAAATTTTATGCAATTATGCAACCTCAGCATGTGTTGCCACAAGAGGAGAACAGACCCTCAGTCACTCTGAATCAAGATCCTTGGCCAGACCACAGAGAAGGATTGAAAAAACTCAGTGTAATTAGTTTAAAGGTGCCTGCTGTCTGATTTCCAGCTATTTGGAGAGCTGTGAAGTGTCTTATGGATCTCAAGAGGAATTAACTCCACAATTTACTATTCTAGGGGGCTAAGGCTGCTGCCCAGCATAGCAGAGGTGCGATTTAGCAGGAAAGACCAAATAAGCAAATAATCCCAGGTTGCTGAGGCAAATCTTGCTAGCATCATTGCTGCCAAGGGCCTCTTGTTGTCTCCTTTGACCCCTGAAACGGAGAATGAGTTCACTCTTGCCGTATTTTCAGCTAGTGATGGGGAGGGACAGAAGGCAAAATCCAGTGGGCAGAAGGCAGAAGGTGGGTATCAGGAAAGCAGTGAGATGGCATAAGAGGTGCCTTTGAATACATTGTCGGTTGCTTTCCCTTATTACTTTGCATGATCGCATGAAGATTAGCAAAAAGCTCCAGCCTCCCAACCCTCCTCACAGGCTGACTCTAACGCCTCCAAACGCAACGAGAATTACCAAGTATGTGATAATTACATTCTGCATAGGCAGATCAATATTATTTAGAAAACTGCTATTTCAGGTAGAAGAAGATGTACCAAAAGCCAAAAATCAAATCAGAAGGTGGATAAATACAAGGGCTTAATTCTATTTTAGCTTCTGCTACTATTATAAATTGTGCATGTTCCGATCTTAAAAAGGTATTGACAATAACATGGATTGCTTCCAATGATATTTTTACTTTAGAGGAAGGATATGAAGCTATACATTATACAAATTTGGTTACAGCCCCTAAATTAGGCCACAGAAAAAGGTATGGTGCACCTCTGAACTTTGGTTTGCATCCTGTGTTCATTAAGCAATACAATAACCTGTACTTCCTTTTTGAATATCCATCACTGACAAGCTAAAACCAGCATCTTTAAGGAACAATCCTTTGGAGGAATATTCAAATACAATATAACAAATGAATACAACTCAAATTTTTGGTTGTGACTTGACTTCTACACCAGCAGTTTAAAGCACTTTCAAGTACTTAAGTAAATACCATATTACACAGACAGTGGACATAGGACTCATGGGTCTGCCTGTAAATATGTCTCACTGGGGTAATGACCTGGTTGCAGAACTGTTGAAATACAAACTCTCTCCTGCTACAAAATTTGCACCAAACCAAAGTAGGCCATAATGCTTCTTTCTAAAGGAAACCATAACCTTTGGATAAGGACTGCAAAAGTAAAATCCAGATTGTTCAGTTCTGTATTATGATTTCCACAAGATAATGCTTGTGATAATAAATGATAATTTAAAAAAGCAGAAATTAACTACTAATTTCATTCCTTCTCTCCTGCCACCACATAAGTGATTGAGATGATTACTCTGCTACACAGCAATTAATTTAAAATATACAAATCTGAAATGTGTGTCTCATATAAGCACCGGTGTAACTGCATGTGTGTGGGAAATGTGAGTAAGGAACAATCCTCAGAATTACTGCTTAATGTCATTCCTCACAGCAATTCCAACATAGAGAACAGCTTCTGTTTTACTTTTCTCCTATCACTCGACTCTCACAATACAGCAAACCAAGTGGCAAGGAAGATCCTGAGCCAGTTACTACAGCACTATAATCACTGGTGCACTCACTATACTGCGGTATGGTACAAGATAAAACTCTCTCTAGCACAGGGCCTGACCCATCTCACTGATGTGACTAGCAAAGGCAGCCAAATATACTCTAAACAGGAAAAATTAATAAGCTGTTATATATCTATATGCATATTTTAAAAGACTAAACTTTAAAGTTGGGTAAATACTTGGGATTTTTTTTTTTAAATTGTTGTTAAAAAAAGCCTTTTTGACCGAAACATTATTTAACATCACTTTACTCTTAAAACAAGTAGACAAGGAATCTCTGAGGTGCATGCTTTTCTACAATACAGAAATCTTATCTTCAAATATGAGATAACCAGAAGTCACCTCTAAAGCCAACCGAAATAAAAGAAATAAGGATCACACCAAAGAGACATTTAGATATTTTTTATTTTTACAAACTGTTTATTTGAACAGTTAAAAGTATCCAGGCCGAAATATTCAATGGATTAAATTCAGTGGGTAGTTGTCATTAATATTCTGAAATTGATAAGTTGTTTATGTCTGGCATTCTTCCTGCTGATTATGCAGTGAGACAGGCAGCTTTATAAATATCTCATCACTCCATCGTCACACAAATTTCATCGACAGTGTTCATGCACAGCTATTAGCAGTATGAATCTAACCATTACAAGAGGAAAGAAAATCGAACATGTGGCATTAATACGCAGTCCTGGTTCCTAACCATCTGATAGGCAGATGGTGTAAAGCGGATTCTCCAGCTGAAATGAAGGGGCACATCATTTAAAACCTTGTTTGCATTCTAACTGATATCAGTGCCATATTGATATACATGATACATCATGGCAGTATTTGAACAATCTAGTCTGTTTCAGTCATAAATGTTTACAGCCTTGTTTTTTATCTTCAGAAGCATGTTCTGAAGAGCGTATTTTTAATTTATGAAACCTATTGTTTACTTCTGTTGAACCAGATTAGCAAAGAGCAGGAATATTAAATTATCACAACCACAGCAGTACAACTAAGATGGATGAATAAAGTATGTTTTTTCAATAAAAGATGTTAGTAAAGGAATTAAAAAATTAGCCTAGACATTTTATGCATTAAATACATTTATTCATTTAAACCTTACAGCTTTTTTCCCATGTAACATGCTTAGAACTTTAATGCTTTATAAAGCTATCCATTTAAATCTCTTACTGTGTGCAATTAATCTTGTCCAACAATTTAATTCAAAAAGCAAAACATCAGAAAGTAAAGTTCAATTCAACCACCACGCTTCTGAAGTAATCTCCGTATTGCTGACAGTTCCTATAGACTCATCAGCAGAAGTCTGTTCAAGGTGTCTTGTAGGAACCATATGAATTTGAATTACAGCTCAATTGAAAGCTCTCCAAGCCTTAGTAGGAACTCAGGAACAAGAAGCAGAACACCAAAAGAAAGCGTGAATGCTCCTTTCCTACAAAGACCTTCTCTTTTCTGTCACCAGATTACTTTGGCCTGTTGGGTGTGTTTGTAGCTGTTAATTATGTTAATAAAGTTGCAGCCTGCTGCCTTTGCCAAATATAATCATAAGCTTTCTCCTGCCAAGTTCTAGTCTAATTTACACCCATACAACTCTACTGAAGTCAGAATTTCGTGGGTGAGAATGAGACCAGAAGTATGCCCTGTATGTGTGGTCTCTAATGCTGAAAAATGAGTGAATGAAATGGAAAGCCATGACAAAAATACCATAGCATCTTCAGAAAACAATTCTGTTTTAAAAGTAAAACAACTGAAAGAGCTGTCATGTATCATGACAGATTTTAAAAATGTGTATGAATTAGTACTGGTCAGCACTAAATCACATCTAGGGTTTTTGCCTTTCAACAAATATTATTCCCTGCCTTAAGAGAGAGCTCTTAAAACTTATTGATGTCATAAGCAGCTTCCACAGCCTATTTTTGAAGAAAAAAAAAGACCTATAGGTGCAACTTTTTCAGCCTCAAATATGCCTCAAAATACACATTCTGGAATTATATGCCTAAACTTGGGCTGGGACGCCTTATAAAATTAGGTAATTGATCTTCCCTTTTCCTTCACATAACTATACATAATGGTAATTTTCATTCCTAATAGTTACTCCAATAAATAATGAAAAACTTCCTCAATATAACTGTCACTTTCCTTTATATATACCATACATATATGCATACTTATGGACACATAAAAAAAATTCCAATAATATATATACACATATTTCACAACTTCTTTCTTTAGGACTTTGAGAACATTTTCAAGGTAACTTACCTTTGCCATTATAGATCAGGTTGAAAACCAAAATACACCTGTTACATTTAATTTCACTTATTTGCTGGAAAGCTCATTCTACAGAAATGCTTTATTCACTGAATGGGAGGAGGTCCAAATCTCATCTAAATTCTAAGAGAACTCGTTTCATTGTTGCAAATTAATGCTTAATCATTTTTCTTATACTTTATTTCAATGGTACGGACTTGAAAATAATTCATGTCTTTTCTTGACTTAATTCCAAATTTCGTATTGAGGTTCTTTCTTAGGCAAAATTCTTACTAAAATATGAAAACTCTGACTGAGAAAGGCGGGGTTACGTCCTAGGACCCGACCCTTATCATTGCAGATTATTGCACTGGTTTGATGGGTTTCAGCAGTTGAGGTACAAGGTTTTGGTATCTTGCTAGGCTGCTGCACAGTTACTTTAAATGAAATAATATCCTAACCTTAGTCTCTGATCTAATGGGTGTTTTATATAGTGTGATACATAAAACAAGAAGGCAAAAGCAATCTGCAGGAGGACAGAGGTCTGATTACATAGACTGGATTGCAAAAAAAGGAACTTCATACTGCACTGTAGTGTTCCGCTAAAATATACCAAGTTTCCTTAGTAGCATTCTTTATGTATAATGTAGGTCTGGAATCTTACAGTTATCCAGAAGTCTAACTTCTGTTAAGCTGCCTGGATTGATCCAATACAACAATACTGATATACTCTAAAAAGTTCATTACCTGTTATTTTGGGATAATCAAGAAATTCCTGTCTAGCCATTTTAGTAGTGTTTTCCTGCTCAACTTGCATGGTTCAACAAAAAGCGCTCATCCAGACAACTTTATAACATCATTAAAAGGCCTGTTATTAAAGGAGTCATGTAAAAAAAAGTGAAATAACTAACAGCACTTTAAATACTGTTAAACAAGGAATACTTACAAAAATTCCACCCCATGTAATCTGGTTTAGACTGGTGCAACAAAAAATTAAATTGCCAGTCTTGCACTGGGAGAAAAACAGTGTATGTGAGGCTCAAACCATCTGTTGTTCATCAGACTAATCAGACCTTTTTCCTGTAACTACTCCTAAATTGCAATATGAATTTTGAGGTCTGGGCATTTCATTTAAAATAAACAAGTAAAAGAGCTAAATTTCCACAGCAATCTTCAAATCTAAGAATCTCTTTACTTGCAATGTGTTTCTGCAATTAATAACACAGTTGCAGAAATAAAACACTGACCTTGAAAGTAGTGTCTTCTTGATTTGTTTTGTTAAAAGTAGACAAAACTTAACATTAAGACTGTATTCTTTGAATGAGAACTACTGGCAGGTTCAATAATGATAAAAAATAATGTGCAAGTGTAATTATTTTATAATTAATATTTACTACTTATGGAACTGATGGGTTTCTTTTTTTGTATTTTTTGTTGCTGTTGTTTTATTTATTCCTTTGTACTGAAGAGTAAGAAGTGAAATCATAAAATGCATTTCAAATACCACAACAAAGTACTATTACAGCTTAACAGGGGTTTTTAATCTGTGAATTTATCATTGGCTTGGTGCAATTGTGACAGAATTAAACAATGTAGACTGCATAACTGCCTGGCTATATCGTACTTTTCAGCAACAGTTAAAAATCCTACCGAAATGCATACAGCATCACTACAATACAATTAAGAGGGAACATTCCTTCTTAAACAACAGTCATCTTTTCAAAAGCAATAGATCCTCAGTTCTCATTCAGTCTCCTGCATTATTCATTTCATGTGCAACCTCATGCTGGACCATAAATTGTTACTTTATCTAATCAAAGGCGACTTAACTCCACAGAAGGTCAAAGGTTTAATTTTGTGAAGTATTATCTTACGCTATGAGTTTAACGGAAAAATAGAAGAAGAAAAACAGCCAAGAAAACTGGTAATAAATGAACCTTTATTGCCTCAGGCACTGGCCTAGTTAATAAACTTTCATTGAAGGTTTCTTTCAACTGTTATGGACAATGAGGTAAAAAAAATCTTAAATTACAGCCATGTGTGACTTTTAAAGCAGGCATTCTTTTTTATCTCAACCTCCCCAGCTTTGGAAAAAGACAAAGAGATTGTCTTCAATTTCTTAACCAAAAATGTATGCTTCTAAACAGATGAAAAAGTGCAGATCAAGCCATTTTGAAAGCAGAGGTCAGCTTTGAACAGTATAAAAAAATACTTTTCCTGAAGTGTTGAGTCTTGATCCACAATCTCTTTAACCAAATAGCATGCAATTTCCCACTCACAAAAAAATAAAGTATGTGGGAAGGGAAAATACATATACTAACAATATATTATGCTAACAATGATGGTTGGCTTCTAACAGACTTTCTGGTTTACGTTTGCATTGCTAGGATGCAATAATGGTTCTTGTTTAATAGAATGACTTATTATGGGAACAACTTCCCTGCACTTTCTGCAAACAGAAGTTCCTTTCTTCTTTTTGTGTGTATTATCCATGTTCTTGCAACACTATTCTAGCTGTTATGAGAAATTAAAAAGTTTAACATAGTGACAGTTACTGGTAGTTACTGGTGATTCCATTAATTTTCTTGATTTAACACTTTGATTTGACTGACTACAATATCTTTTACTGACATATTCTTTGAGTTCAGTTTAGAGAAGTGTATTTGAATTTAAGTTTACAGTCAAAACCAGTGAGAAAAACAGTACTACTTATTAAAAACTTAGCTCTTTAGTCTAATTTATAACTAGACATACACAATTAATTTAATTGTAACACTGCTACAATTCAAAAACACTGAAAGGACATGTTCATGCCTGTAACAGCAGTAATGTAGCTAAATACTCATAATATTTCAGCCAGCAGGAGCTTTTGTAGGTTTTTTTATAAACCTAATTCACAGCTTGACACAGATCCTGGGATAATGGCACACGGTTCTTTGACTGAACCAGTATCTAAATACGGTCGAGGAAGCCCAATGGCCCCATGGAAGTATGTCTCCCTACAACTTCTGAGCTCAGCCTTGCAAATAGAATTGCCAAATTCTTTCCAACAGACCCACCACAGCCTAAATGCCTAATCATGTGCTTAAAATTTAACTTATTCACATGTATAAAAATATTTGTGGCATCAAAACAAGTTTAGAATAAAATGAGATTTTAGAGTAGACCACAGTGGCTTGAGCTTTAATACCCTTCTGGTGGGATGGATGTGCCCACAGAGGGACCTGTTCTCTGCCCTGGGTCCCCACACTGAAGAAACAGTCCACCGATACTTACTCAATATGGTATCAAAACCTTTGTGGTCATTTTGGATGTGGTCCCAAAGCAACATTTTTTCCCAAAGAAACCAAGATTAGATCCTGACTTTCAGTGCACAAGAACAGTCAGCTACAAACTTATTTCAGGCTCCTGCCTTCCCCAAGAACTGAAGCCAGCATTAATCCTACTCATACAGAGAGAAAGAAAGAAATGCAGGGCTTTAGCTGTGAACAGTTACCTTCCCTAAGATGAAATATTACCACAGTTGCTCATTAATGTATTTTCAATAAACCTTTAAAATACAAACTACTCTTTCAAGATAATTTAAATAAAGTTTTCTTAGGATTATTCATTAATAGCATAAGAATATGCTACGTGTATAAATAAAAATTTCTTTAAAGAACAATTTTGACTGTCTTGCCATATTTCCCTTTAAAGTAGATATTGTTTCTTACCTTTGCAAAAGTAAAGAGAAATCTTTATATTATGATATATACTGAAAAATTCTGTAATATTCTTCTAATTGCCTCTCTGCATTTGCAGTATGCAAAACAGGTGGCCAAGCATTAAAATGACAGAAGTCAATAAAACACTGGAAAAAATTCCGGAAACCCACTGGTTATTTCAAGGCATATATACCACTGTTCTAACATAGAGAGCTGGGGAATAGAATTTTCATGTTTCAAAATGTAAAGAATTCACCTGTAAGGGTCAGGAGAGTTCTTTCTCCTCCTCCATCTCACTATTCATTTGAAGTGTTGCAACTTCAAGAGCTGTACTGTGGCTTTGGGGCTCTTTTTTGCTCTTTTTTTTTTTTTCCTTTTCTTTTTTAAGTTTCGTCAGATCCAGTATGCATTATGCTGCGCCAGAGGCAAGGCATGGGGCTAAATGTACTATTACAGCACAGTGACAGCAGAGTACTGTACTGTGATGCAGAACTGTGATACTGTACAAAGTAGCTCTGATAATGACTTACAGAGAACACTGCACAGTCCTGTTTTCAGATGAAAAGGCAGTCAATTCTTACTGACAGCCCTCTCTCACCTACATGCTCTACTTGTTGCACCAGGTAACACTAAATCCTATGGGCACGCTGAATGCCATTCAAGGCATTAGACAAATCACACTATGGTGGCCTCTTACAGTGGAAAGCATACATATCCCTTTCCAATACAAACTATGGCATGCCAGTGGGATGACGGGCACTTCTGTCTTGTCCCAGCACCCAGCGCATTGCTGAATTAACACCCCAAGTGAAGGGAGTTCTCTCAAACCCACAGTGTAATCACAAAGCAACTTCTCTAAATACTTTTGTACCCCAGAATTGACGGATACTCAAAAAGTAAATATCTGAAGACTGCTAACATTGTTAAAGGGGAACACATTGTATTTATAATGCATACATAATTATTGTAGTTGGTTGCAATATGAAAGCACACATGCAGTAACTTTTCTACAGTTTCTACCATATTGATATAATTGTAGCTTATAGAATAAAAACCCGCAGCCATTTGTAAATTCAGATTTTCATACATGCTTCCAAAAGGCATAATGTTTGTAACTGACAGCTGACTGGTACCATGGTCTACCTCATTATGGACAAATATTTAAAGCTCACCAAACATGCAAGCATAAGGGGTTTCTAACATTGTCTTTGGCAGAAACCCAAGAAATCATCATGATATCATGTGTAAATGAGACATTATATGTATATTGCCAACAATACTTTGTAAAAGAAATTTTATGTTTCCATGCTCCTCTCAAGTTTGTCTTGTCAAACAATAGACAAAATATGATGACAACAGTTATTTCACAGATATGGGATTTTGTAGGGAGAAGCAGATTAACATTTGCAGCAGAAAATTTAATTAGTCTTTTCTTCAGCCATTAATGAACAGGCTATCAACAGATTAGGATTTTCACAAATGTATCTGTTACTGGAAATCACTCTCCTCCACCTTGTCAACATTTGCACATGCATGAGATGGGGCATGTGTTCTATAATTTCTCATTCCTCTGGGTTATGACCTTCTTTCTTATAATTTCTAAATTCCAAGTTCTAGACTTATCTGACATTCAGACTGGCAAGATGGACTGCACATTTCGCACAAAGTGAGTTATAGAAATAACTGAAACTTAACTAGTATCTGGGTAGTAACTCACCTTTTTTTTTATCCCAGCCACAAATAACCTAACTTTAACCAACTGAAAGATGGAATCTCAATACTTAGCAATGAGAGTATCAACACTCCAGTGGAGACGAAGTTTTAAATTTTTCAAATAAAAATATGCATAGCTCTTACACTGTATGTGTAGTTCTTTGGTATTTTCTAGACTAGTAATTTTCAACACTATAACATTTCAACACTATAGGCTAATATTTTCAGCATGAAACATTTGAAAAAATGGGATAGGAGCATTGTTGATACTTTATCTTAGGAATCAGAACATTGTTCTAGTGATTTGATACTAATGTTGACTTGAAGTTACATTGGAAGTCACACAGGTAGCTCATAAAATTGCGAGAATAAAGTGTTGATTACCATCATTTGTCACTACACAGCCCAAAGAGCTAGGTGACCATTTCCCAAAGTGAAGTGAAGGGCATATTAGCTCTGAAATATGCCAAGTGAACTGCTAATGTGCAGAACTCTGAATTTTTTTTTTGCATGCATAAAATTCAGAAGCAGTAATAAGAAATTACTGGACTTGTTGCAATTCCTTACACTGAATTGCTGAATTTCTTTAAAACTCAATTCTTAATCCTATGCTAAACCACATGCTCAGTTTTGAAAACACAGGAATTAACTTTTTCAAAGGATGCAGAACAAGTGGATGTAATTCTATGATTCACAGCCCATAAAATTAAGGAAATCTTTTCCGCCAGTGGTTCAAGACATTTCTGAGACATTTCTAGCATTCTCTTTGTTTGTTCTGTTCTTTAATTAGCTGCATTAGCCACATGCTGTATTTTTTTGCCAAGCTTGAAAAAGAGTAGTTCCTCTATCTATCAAAACCAATTTTCAGTGGTAATAACAGGCCACAAGAGAACTGTGTTTTACCTAAGCTGCATGCTAACCAATGGGTGGAATACAGTGGGATTTCACTAATAAAGGTACATGAATCAACATGACTCTGTCATTCCAGTAACAATATTTAATAAAGATGCTGTACCCTTCACAGCGACGTTCCTATATGCACAGTGTAGTATCATGATCAAATCTGAAAAGTGAACACACTCTTATTTTTACATTTTTTTCCCTTTGCGGTTGACATCCCGCCCTTCTCAGCTACAGAAAACACATTTCAAAAGTGGCATTATAGCATTGTTTCAACTGACCATGTTTTTTGAAGAAAAATATTTACAAGTAGGCTTTTTCCATTCTCAAGGGGTTTTTTTAAGAAAGCTGACATGGCAGGAAAACTTTAGTGAAATTTTCTACTTACATTGGAAACTGCTACCGTTCAAGCATAAGTGATTGATATCCCTCATATGAAAGAGCATGAAATACAAAATGAGTTACAAAATGGCTTCAGTGCATGGAAAAAAGATTGCTTCTTACAATGTTGATGAGACATGGGAATTTTGGATGGATTCATACTTCCAACCTCCTAAATGAACAGTTCGTTGATATTTCTACACCAAACTAACAGGAACACCAGAAAATCAACTGTATCTTGGGCTGCATTAAATGAAACATGGCCAGCAGGACTAGGGGGGTGTTTCTGCCCCTCTACTCCACTCTCATGGGACCCCACCTGGAGTACTGTGTTCAGCTCTGGAGTCCTCCACAGAGAAAGACATAGACCTGTTGGAGTGGGTCCAGAGGATGGCCACAAAAATGATCAGAGGGATGGAATACCTTTCCTATGAGGGAAGGCTGAAAGAGTTGGGGTTGTTAGCCTGGAGAAGAGACGGCTCTGCGAAGCCCTTATAACAGCCTTCAAGAACCTAAAGGGGGCTCATAAGAAAGATGGAGAGACAGACTTTTTACCAAGGCCACTCGTGACAGGACAAGGGGCAATGTTTTAAAACTGAAAGAGGGTAGATGAAAGAGGGCAAATTAAGAATGGGTATAAGGAAGAAAGTTTTTACAAGGGTCGTGAGGCACTGGAACAGGCTGCCCAAGAGAAGCTGCAGATGCCCCATCACTGGGGACAAGTGTTCAAGGTTAGGTTGGAGGGGCCTTTGAGCAATTTGATCTAGTGAAAGGTGCCTTTGCCCACAGCAGGGAGAATGGCCTAGATGACCTTTAGTGATCTCTTCCAATCTAAACCGGTCTATGATTCACTGAAATACGAATTTTATCAATAGGATCAAATATAGTTTGCATCTGATTCCAGCATCAGCTCATCTTAATCTTACCCTTTTAGCAAAGAGGTATTTTAACTAGAATTTTTATTTCAAGCTACCATATAAACATAAAAAAAATAAGCTTCAGTTCAAAGCTCCAATCTTTGCGCTGTCTCTCCTCAAATCAGTCCTTCACCAGCACTAAGTATTTCACACAAGTATTAAGCAGTAATATCTATGGAACGCTATTACTGCAAAATATTTCACCATGTGTTTACTTTCTTTTTGCCATCATATATGTTCATACAAAAGGCCCAGATGCAAAATCACGGAAGATATTTTTTCTAGAAGTAGGACCTGGCTTTTTGACAGATTCTATAAACAGTTATTTTGGCAGCTTTAGAGAAGCCCCTAGGTTAGCCACTTGGTTGGACTGCTGATGGCCTGTCCAATTCCCCCGTCTGCCATTTTCTTATGATTTATCTTCAGTTAATTGTAAAATAAATCCAAACAGATCATTACCCCACGCCTACAAGACCTCTGCTTAACCACATATGCCAAGCATCCCTTCCACAGAAATCCTCAGTTGGTAGCAAGAAGAATCAGAAAAGAGGCTGAAAGAAAAGATCTGAATAATATCTGACCCAAGTTTTGAAGTAGTTTGCCCTTTTAGTTGAAATATGAATAGAAGAAGAAATTAGAGGCTGTTGAATTTTAATTCTGATATTACAAAAAGGTATCAGATATACTATCTACATTTCAATTTTATTTCTATCTCCCTATTAGATGCAGATAATACTTCCTTACTTTACGGAAGGATTCTTACTATAAATCAGCCAAGAGCTGTACAAAACTATCAAAATAAAAAGAAAGTGCCAAGCATGTATTAATATTGTTATCAGCTCTGGTTCTAGGTCTATAAGATCAAACGAAGTCCACAAAATGCAAACTAAATGTGCATATGAAGTGAGAGCAGCAGTTCAGTTTAAAGTATACATGGGTAAAAAATCCACAAGGAACTATGAAACTGAAACATTGCTTTCAAACGTACCCTGCCTCTTGAAAGGTCACACAGCACTTCTGAGCCCAGGAGGCACTGATGAAGAATAGGAAATAAACATTCAGGATTTTTATGTAGCTGAAGTGTTTTTCTTAAAATCATAAACTTTAACAGATACAAGATTTGTTCCCGATTTGAAATTCAGGTTAGTACATGGTCAGTCCAAATTTTGAGGTAGGGAGGAAGATCAATGGCTAAGCAATTTTCCCAAAAAGATCGTAACACTTCACAATTTGGATGATTTTTCAAAAAATCTTACTTCCATGAAAACTACTTATGAATTTATTGAAAAAAAACAAACCTTAAAAAAAAATAAAAAAATAATCTGTTACTACCTGAGCTTGTTAAATGTGAAATAAACTCTTTCTGAATCACTGATTATCATGAGAGGGAATAAAATGATTTTACCTTATGTTAGTAAAATGTGACTAGTTATTTTTTTGTTGACTGTAAAGGAAGTCGTATTCTGAAAAACAGGATATTAAGGAATAAAAAATATACTTATAATCTAATTGCACCAAACAGCCATCAGATATTCAAGGAAAAAAAAAAAAAAAAAGGCCTGAAAAGAGAAAGGAACAATATGATTATCTAATAATTGTTCCATCCTTTACAGACAGAAAAAAACAGGTGCATATTTGAGAACTATTACAAGTTACCTCTTCAAGGATACAGTAGGAAAATACATCATTCTTTATCTCTACATTAACCTTGAGTTAAGAGTATGTTTCGTAAAAGCACATTTTCAGTTTGCTTCCAATCCAAAACTAAGTATACACACATAAAAAGAAGAAAATTAATGTTTGTTTGAATCAGAGAAGTATTAACATTGGGGAAAATTCTAATGCCAAGGTCCATTTAGCCGAAGTTAATGCATTAAAGCTTTATGTGAATGACATCCTTTTCAGTTTTTGATGCCTTTTCCAGACTGGTTCAGTCAATCCTGGCATGGACTTTTTCTCTAAAATACCTTTACACATATTATCTAGCAAATACAGAAAGTGTCTAATTAAGTTTAAGTCAAAACTGTGCATTTTTATTTGGTCAACTGAAATGTTCTAAGCATGTCGAGTACTTCAAAATACCTGAGGAATGTATTCTTTGAAATACTACTGCTTCAATTTTCTGAGAGCTTCATCGGTAGCCCAACACAGACTTTAGGGAGGCTCTGTACTGCCTTAAAGCAGAGGTTTTTTTCAATATAGATATATTTCTATTCCAAATTGTTAAATTATGGCTACAAGAAGTAATTAAAAATTCAATATATTAGTTCTAGTTTCCAGGACATCATCTGTAGATACATTTTGGAACCCTGAACATGTAAGTATCATTGAATGGTACACACTATCCTCAATAGCCCTAGAGAAGAAATAAATAACAATTAATTTTGTAGGTCACAGTTACCAAATACTGGCAGTTATGCCTGGGATAAGTGAGAGGTGAACTATAGGAACTCTGATTCCTAAAACATAAAATATCTTGTATGTACCTAATCTGGTAAATATAAGGTCTATAAGTTTTCTTGTTTTAAGAATTATATACTATGTATTTATGCATCTATAATGTGAAGGGGTTTTATTAATAATACAGTATGCATTTTGAGTTTTAGTATACGCTATTCCTATTTTTTCTGCACTGATTGCGCTCCTATCTTATGCATATGAAGTAGTATCTTCTTTGTTTTTGTTATTGCTATAATTTGCACCTTCAGTCTTCCGATGCATTCTTAACTTTATCAAATAAGATGAATATTGCCAAAAATGAAAATACTATGATAAAATGTCCAACATGTATTTTCTCAAGATCAGTATATTTTTACCAATGCTCAAAACTTTATTTTCAGCAACTTGTAGTTTTAAAGCTGTTTAGGGGATGTCTGAATTTCCCACTGAATTATATTTAAAAAAGAAAATTCTACCAGATAAACCAATTCTGATAATAAGTATTTATCTTGTGTATTTATGTTCAGTTACATGGTACACTCTTTTGTAGCTATACAAATGAATATAAAGCCAAAGCAGAAGAGAGGTATTTGAATTTGTAGTTCAGAAGCTGCTGACATTAGGGATTAGACCATAAGTGGGTCAGAATAAACACTTAACATTCAAATTTAAATATAATATTGTGTAATACAAAAAGATCTATAGAGTCATAATGTCTGAATATATTAGCTATGATGATAATACTTCTATTGATTTCAGTCTATTAAAATAATGAAACTGGACTACACAAATCAATTCTTGGAAAACACCACAAAAGCACATATAATTTTTTACACTTGCAAAATAGGCTTTTCAAGTGTGATTGTAACTATTTTAGATTGCAACTAAAAACAAGTGTTAATTTTTTCAACCTCACCTAAAAAGAGGCTTCTAGTAGTCTTTCTGTTATCTTACAGTTGCCAAGCTTAACGGTCTTTTAACCATCTTACAAACAGCTTTCTCCATCTGATCAATTATTTAAGACTCTCACTCTTACATCATTATATCTGCAAGGAGAGGAGGTGTTTCAATAGGAGGATCTACCATTAAAGGCAATTAGAGAACAGTCCATTTCCTTTCATGGAAGGAGGACATTCTCAAAATGATGTAAAACATTCAAGAACACAGCATTTCTGGTAATGTCTTCACAGTTATATATAACTAAATATTCCCTAACTTCTCAAAGTCTAACAAAAAATCAGGCATTGGCTTTTCAGGCTGTCAGGCATGCTGGTTTTATTTTCATGCAGAGAAAAGTGCTCTTCCCCATATTTTAAATTATTTCTATTCCAGATAGGAATCAGACTGTAGCCCTGAAATCACACTGCTATAAAAACATTTAAAAGATTACGTTTGTCCAGTAGCACTGTTACAGTCACTAAAATAAATAGAAGATACAGCATTTTTGAGAACGTATGTTACAAAATGAGTGGTGATCCAGAACACGGAATGCAATCAAATCTGTAATGCACAAAGCATATATTCAAACCTGAAGTGTGAAGCAAAGAGGAATTTGCATTGTGAATGCAATAAAAACTGTAAATCAGTTCTTTAAAAGCAGAAACAACAGTCTGAGCTAAAGGCTGCAGGCATCACATCCTAACCGGGTGTGAAGAATACTACAGATTTCCATGCTGGCATAGCAAGTTAAAGATCTTCATTGGAGATTCACACTCCACTGTTGTTACCAGGAGGTAATTATACAACAGTATTTCTAATGACGGAGTCCCAAAGCAATGCTACTCCTCTTCCCAGTGGAAAATATCTTTTGAAGCAAAGAGTGGCTGTGGGATTCAAGAGGAGGGAAAACACATACCATAAAATATAATTAAAAATTGTGGAGGCTGCCTATGACAAGAATAACCATAAAAAACAGATACAAACCAGCTGGCTGTTAACAACTCCTGAGTTATAAAAATCTTAAACCTGCTGTAAAGCACTCAATTCGATTTACATAACCACAGAGCTGACATTCCTTTTAGGCTCCTCTGCTGGGGATTATTTTGACATGTTTTAAGGCAGCATAAAAAGCAACTGTGAAAGGAAGACATGCATCATCTTACATAAAAATTCATTCTTGCCTTAAGACTGGACTTACACGCTTTAATCCCAGAATCTTTACCTATACCAGAAAATATCTTCAATGGTTACTGGTGATTCAATTTTATAACATTATCCCTTTGGTGCTCGTATTTTTTATAAAGTTGATAGTATGTGTATATTCCCAAACAAACAGAGAAAAATCTATAAAATCACAGAAGCTTAAGTTGTGGCATTACTGCACAAAATATTAGCTCCACTAGAACCCACAACAGAGTGCAGCATATCTAGTCTTAGACAGATTACATTGCTTAAGATTGTGATCGGCCTTTGCTAAAGAAGAAAAGCATTTCTTAGGAACGTAATGATGCAGACAACGTTTTACATGACCAACACAGCTTGCTGTAGGGAATTAAAATAAACAAAATAAAATAAAATCAATCTTACACTGAGTGAAGTTTTGATGTATAAGCGCTGGCAGCTTACATTGCCCAGAGCACAGAATGAGTTTTGCCATTTGATAATTTGCTTGATTCACTGTGCTACCTCATGCAGGGCATTTTTTGCCTGATTTATGTTTAATCGAGTCACCTGCTTAATGTTAAGGAGGGTCACAGTTAGATAGAAGGGTTACGACCATATAGGGCTTTCAACATCTCCCAGTTTGACATAAGAAATGGGTGTAAGTGTTAGAGGTCAACCTTTTTCTTTTATTTTGATTTAATGTTCTCTGTGGAATATTGCATAAAACATTAATGCACCACAAAACCAATTTGATTCCCTTCCGAAACACAGTAGGCAAATATGGATTAGGAGACTCAAAACACTGACAAAATAAAATAAAAGTAATCTGTAGTCTAGGAAGTCATCATCTATAACTGATTATTTTTTATGATTATACGGTACGTCTTTACTTACAAAAAAATGAATATGTTTTCCCTTTATCAGATTTAGTCTGGTGTCTGTGGAAAAAAAAAGATTATAAAAACAAGAGGATGATAAACTTTTAATATAATTAAGGTGCCCAAATTTACTATTCAGTCTGACTGTTCATCCTTTCAAACATATATAACCGGACATTAGGATTATCAGCACTTTCGTCCAATGCTATGAAAATTTACATCTACATTTAATAAATAAAACTAGATGTGGACAACTACTACAGATTGGAGAGCTCAGACACATCTGCTTTTTCTGATTCTCTCAGTGTTTCAACATGCTGAAAATTACTGCATGACATTATGTATTTTAAGATTGAAGTCCTCCCATACAGAACAGAAAAACAATAGACATTATGCCCGATAAGGTATTTAAAGATGTATTTTTAAGGAGGAACAACTACAGTTAGCAAGGGGAGATGGAATTCAGCACTTACCAATTTGGATAGTTGCATTTCCAAGTTCACTTAATGACAACACGTATTTAAAAAATAAAGTCTTCAGTGCTTTTTTGCTATTTTGGGAACAGTGTATATTTTTTAGAGAGAAGGGTGTAGAGTTACTCAAATCCTTGCAGCCATAAATTCTAAAAGAATTTGTCGTAGCTTTACCACATTACAAGGAGCAGAATGATAGTAGTAAATCTACTTCAGAAAACTCCAGAAAGAATAATATTAGTTCATATAATAATTATAATAAAAATATTTAATTCTAGTTCATTGTTGTTTACAATAATATACTAATTTATATGTTGTTTACATAAGAACAGGAGGGCTGTTCTTATGCTAAAATTAAAACTAGCAATTCTATTGGGGTTAACATCAAGAAATACCATGGGTTTGGTTTTTTAAATAGCATATTAATTCATTATCACAGGAAAAGATTTATCAATCTTTTAGGTGCACTAAAATATGCACATGGTATGTCATGAACCTAGCTACCAGAACCCAATAACAGACACAATTCATAGTGTATTCCAAAGGATCTCAGAAGTTTCAGTCCTTGACTAAAATGAGATGTGATTGCCTTCTAAATTGCACAACATATAACATTTTGTGCAAATGAAATAATAAAAAAAATATTATTTATTACTATATGGAGAACATACTCAGCTTCTTCAAATACTGTAAAATGTATCAATAGCTTCCACTGATTCATCTAACAGACAATGTATAGGCACAGATTTGCATCGACACTTTGAAAATATTTTACCTTAATTGACAACTTCACCCATCTAATTTCACATTAACCTTCTAAAATTTAAGCATTCAGCCCAAACTCTTTGTCTAGGTTGCCTATAGTCAACGAAGAGACGTGGGCTTTTCCAGAGGGTGATTCATGTGGCCTATCTTATACTGAGATGTATCACCCTCTAGAGATGTCTGCTACTTTCCACTGGCTATGAAAGGAGATGACACGCTAAGATTTTAACAGCTACATTTCTGACATATTAGCAGATGAATCTCCTCCTTGATAGTTAACTTTTTAAATGGCTAAACCTAGTGAAAATTTGTCTTTCCTTGGACAGTGGAAATATAGTGAAGATACTTACCTGCATGCTTGCTTTTTCTAAAAAAAAATATTGAATCTGATAATATGGAATTCTACATGTTGGTAGATAGTTCCTTAAGAATTAGTTTTATGCTCATAAAGAACTACTACAAAATTCTCTCAACATCCTTTATACTTGCTTGATTAAAACCCTCTACTTCAGAAAAGTTTAAAACATTTTAGACACTTAAACTGTATAAAAATGAAGTAAGTCCCAAAATGACACATGCTTTGTACTGTTCTTTGGAGACGAAAAGTATTTCTATTAAACACTCTTTCCTTCTTTCTTTCAAGAACTCTATTTTTATGCAAAAATCAACAATAAACCCTGTTGGACAAGACAAAAGAAAACACTGGGGTTTTTTCTCTTTGTTCCACTTTATATTAAGATCAAATTAGGGAGGCAAACTGATATCACAATATAACGTTCGCCTTTTAATCAAAAACTAGATTTAATGTCAGAGCACATATTGCTGAAGAATGCAAAGCACCTACTGGATTGAGTCTTTCCCAGCTGGATTACTGATAAAATCTGGCCCACATCAGCAGTAACAGGGTTATCAGTAGGAACTCTACTGAACAAGACACCCAGTGGTTAGTCCCAAATATATTGCAAGTCTTGAATTAGGGGCAGAAATCTGGTGCAAAGTAGGATATCAGCAGGCATCTCAGCCCCTTTCATATAATATAGAATCTACCATATCATCGTGCTTTTTCCTGCTGCATAGAAAAACTTGAAAATATGAATTCATCAGAGCAAACACACTCAGAAAGATGCAGTTCTGTTCACTTGAGTAAACCTAAAGGGATGATACTCAGTGATGATTATGAGCCTATTTATTTCATTTAGTGGAGCACAGTACTGAGATATCTGAATTAACATTTTCACGTCATACATGCACCACACAGAGGTACTAACTCAGGAATGGAAGCTCTTTTGTCATGTTATAATAGTGATGCAACCAGGTTGTCAATGAATGATCTCTTTTATATTGTAAATATGTTCTTACTACCACCTTCTTGAAGGCAGTGACAGACCAAAGAGGGAGAAGTATTTGAAATTATTTCCAACACCAAAAAGAATTTATGAAAATCTACCAGCATTCCCTCTGCTTCTGGCTTTCATGACAGGCTGAGACTGTTTTAACATCTGCACTGAAAAACCATTCTTCTCTGTAACACACTCTCTCTCTAATTAAAGTGCTCTTACATAGTATATTTCACATCAAAATGCTGATGGTAACAGCCAAACATGGGGAGTGGAATCTTGCAAGCCTCAGCAACAAACAGATGTCCATTGCACATGCTAGTGAGAATTACGGATTTCAAGCTCTATAAACTAGATGGGAAATATTAAAAACAAAGAAAAGAGAAATTACTAAAAAAAAAAAAAAGAAAAAAAAAGAACTTTTCATCACCATTGCAGATTTAAAACAACTGTGAAAATTCTCTTCATAGGTGATCTTTCATGGGATAAGCTCTATGCATAGTGCTTTTTGACCTTGTACACCACAAATAATATTTTCACACTATGATAAAATCGTGAGTCTTCATTTAGCAGATATTTTTGCAGCAACTTGTTATTGTAAAGACATCACGCAAAGACAGCATGAGAAGATGTATTTGTCAAAATAGTCTTGAAAAGTTCATTTTTTTTTTAGTGGCAGTTATACAAAGCTGAAGATTTCTCATTAAGTAGCCATTTTTTGAGGCAGTGAGGCTTCTTCTAGAAGATGCATGCAGCACATGAAAGAAAAACAATGCAACTGAAAATTATTACATTGTCTGAAAGATTTCTGAGAAGCAGCTAGGAAGCAGGAGGAGACTGAGAAACAAAGGTGTAAGAATTCAAGTCCATATTTTCTTCAGACTTTTGACAAAACGGACATGAGATGCACTTAGAAGAAATAATGAGCAATGTTAGCACTGGAAACCCCCTTTCATTGGCAGCCTATTAGCATTTAGGGTTTTTTATTTTTTCCTTTAAAAGAACATAACCTAATGGCATACCTCCCACATTTACTAGATTAGCCAGGCTGGTGAGATAGAGGATTCATAATTGGTGAACATGCTAAGAAGAGGGGAAATAAATCTGTTGGGCTCCAAATGCAAGCACTGATGTGTTTACAATGAAACTAATAATCTTGCCAAAACATAGTTATATAACATGCTTTAGTTTTTTGTCAGCCCTGAAGTGGTCAGGCAGTCAGACTAAATGATCGTTGTAGGTCCCTTCCAACTGGACTAATCTAGTCTAGTCTATGCACATTATAGACTTAGAAACAAAATCACTAAGTGAAATTTAACTAAGCATCTTGGTTTTAATTTGGCTTTGTGTTTGATGAAAACACAACAGCATGAAGTGGAAAGGAATTTAAAGGGGAAAGAAAGAATTCAGAGGAATCTCAAAATCATTCAGGTTTGAAAAATGGGCAGAAGGGGCATATTACAGTCTATTTAAAAGACAACATAGTGGACAAAATTTAGTGGCCTAATCAAAATGATTCAAAGAAATTAGGAAGCATCATACCACACACTATGGTGTCGATATCACACATGCACACAAAAAAGTTGTTTAAGTTATAATCAACTTCAAAGTCTTTCATGAAAAAGACACTGAGACATGTAGGTCAGCACATCATGTAAGATAAAGCAACTTTGGAATATAAAGTCAGGGCAGCAGAAAGCATACCAAAGCAAGAACTAAAAAGTGAACAATTATATAGTACACTCTGGCAGAAAGAATCACTTTAAGTAACCATAGGAACACCACCATGCAAAAAGTGAGATGGAACAAAGCAATGCATGAGCTGTTAGCATTTAGTAACTGAGGATGAAATGAGGAGCCTTCTACTGGGAACAGGCCACAGATGGATCTGTGTTAAGTGAATAAATACAATTAAATCATGAATAATTCTAAAAGAAGCAATGAAGCAGATTGAAATACAACTCCAAAAGACATTGTTATCTCAGAGGTTATATAAACAGTTCTGGATTGCAGACCAAAACAAAAAAAACCACCCCACTTATCACACAATTTTTACACACACAAAAAGGGATTTTCCAAGGGCAGAGCAAATACAGTTTCTGCGGTTACAGTGAATTAAAACAATCTAAGATGTAAGACAGAAATTAGATTAAATCCATTGGCAATAACCTTCACACAACCTGACTGCAAGTTATATAAGGGCTACTTTAAATATCCTTCTGTTTTGCCTATGCCCTACTTTATTCTCGTCTACCTACTGAATTTATTAACTTACTTGATAAAAACTACAGTCTAAAAAATAAATAAAAACTTAGAAAAAGTACATGATTATTTCTAGTACAAAATCCTGGTACTTTTTTTAACTTTTAAAGTACCAGTTCACTGGCAAAAGAAAATTCTGTAGCAGTCTTGTCTGATCAGCTAGACAGACCTAGGAAATTAAAGATTTGGAATGAATGGTAAGGAAAAACAACACAGGGAAAATCTTATTTGGAATTACAGTTACTCTTCATTTACTGTTACCTGTCCAAAAATATTTCTTTCCAATATTAAAGATTTAATGAAATAAATCTTAATTTTAAATAAAATAACAGTAGATTTGAGAAAGGAACGGGAAGAAGAAAGGTAAATTAAAATACTTCTACCACTGTTCTGTGAGTTTAAAAATCAGAATTTATATAGTTCAAAATTCATGCCAAGGCTAAATCTATATAATCTGGAACCAGTGAAATTTCCAGTGCTTTTCCTTAAGGAAAATGCCTCAAATTAGGGTGGATAAAGAATTACATATTCTAATTCTTTTATTAGTTTTCAGGGGAGAGTTAGAAATAAGAAGTCACAAGCAAAGGTGAGATCCCAGACCACTTGCAGGAAATTCTAAGATACATATCCACATACAGTAAGTATTTGCTCAGAACATGTGACTAAAAACTCAAAATATTTTGAGATGACACAGCCTCTCAACACGAAGTTTAATATTTTGACTGATATCAGCAAATTCGTTCCTGGTAATATAAGTGGAGATTGAAATAAGTAAGTGGTAAACAAAACACCACCAGAACACATCATAAAACACCACAATGATAACAATGAACTCTACTGACACTATAAAGCTTTTGCAGCTAGCAGAGTATTTCAAAAGCAAATATTTTTCTTGAGAAAACAATGTAGACAGAAGTATGTTAAAAAAACAAATTTTGTGAATGATTATCCGTAACTTAAACACTCAGCTAGCAGCAGTTACAGTGCATGCAGGTACAACTGTGGATATCATGAAGACCTTAAATTTTCCACTAAACAAACAAACAAAAAGAAACAAACAAACAAACAAACAAAAAGAAGTTAGTTTGAAATATTTGCTTCCAAGTGAAAAATAAGCTAACAGTTCCTCAAACTTCTGAGTAGATGTGATTATGGTAATTCTCCTGTGTTTGGACTGAATACTTCTTTTTGTGCACAGGGATAAGGGCATCATACATATAGTAAAATATATGTTGGGTTTTTTCCTTTTTCATCATCAGGAAGTTACCTTGGGGCCTCCAGAACAGCAGTAAAAAAGAGGAAAGGTAAATTCAAAAGATCAAGAGCTTTTTCCTGGAGTAAAGAAGAAAGCAATTAAAGACGCCAAAAAAAAGTATATACTGCCAGAGATTTTAATGAAAAAAAATCACCATCTTTAACATGCACTGGACAAATGGTATCCAGCTATGGAGCAGAGGGTGGAAAAAACAAGTTGCTTATACTTAAAGCAGCATTTCCATATTAGCATTTTTAATTGCTTTCTGATGCTTTCATATCTTAGTAGTGACAAACTTCATTCAACAGACATGAGTAAGTGCTTGTGTTCTAAGCTTGCAAATTTTTCGAACTTGGTCTAATAAAAGATAAAACTTCCACAAAAAAACCCACTTTTCTTCTTGTTTCTTTAAACAAAAACCATACTAGAAACTCAGTAAGTGAAATATTTGTTCTAGTAGTAATCTGGTAGTATACCTACATGACATGTTCTGTAGTTGGCCACGGACAGTACAAGAAACAGAACTGGCCAGAACAGCTCCTCAAGAGAAGATAACAATTTTTTTCTTGTAGATTGGGAAAGACTGTAGCAAGAAAAAGAGTTTAGAACTGCAGTCATAAGCTGCAAGACGCAAGCCTGCTCTCCATTACAAAGAAAAGCTCTGAAGTATTTAATTTATTGGTACAAGTGCAGCCATAAAAGTCATATTCATTACAGGAACAATAGCCTAAATAGTAGCATCTCTTGCCCAGACCTTCCTGAGATGCAAGCATTCGGGATTTCTTTCATTTACCCTATCTACTACGATAATACTTCTTTAGTTTGGTTCTACATACATGTCACTCATTGTCTTTTCATATAGTATTTTAGCCCAGGGAATAACAGAAATCAATCTATCCAGAAATCTAAGTAATTTACAATTTATATACAAATGTTCTTCTGGCTGTATTTTTTTTTTTTTTCTGTATGTAAAAAAAGCTAAACTCAATGTCATAATGAGTTACTCCATAGTCCATAAACATGAAGCTCACAATGCTATGTACTATACAAGCAAAAGTGCTATAATTTTTGTCATTCAGCTCTAGGAGTATATTGTCCTCAGTGTGTTCAGCATCTGTATATCTGAGACTTCAAAGGCCAAATATAATCTGAGCTTTCAATAGAAGAAAAAAAATCACTTTAAAAATAATTTTGTCACACACTGACCAAGTGCACAGGAACTAGTTTTCTTCCACTTGAATGAAATATTAATCTACTAGAATCTTTTGAGATACTTTACAAACCAAACGTACTGATTCACAAGAAATTACCTTTCTCTTCTCAAATACTTGCACCGAATACTGATGGAATGATGAAATCCATTCAGGTTTTGGGTTGGGTTTTTTCCTTCTTTTTGTTGGCAGTCTGGTACTTGCAAAAAGAATGCACTATCATGATGCAGTAAGTTATCTGGTTATTAAACTGCCCAAGTAACATAGGCCTTTTATTTCCATATTTATACACATTTATTAAGCAAGGGTACAGGGAAAACCTATCACTGTTTGCACTGCGTTAAACAGTTTTCTCACCCTCTGAAGTCCAAGCTCAGTGACACTACAGAGTCAGTTTTCTAATACAGTAATTATATCCAGGTCTCCATACACTGGATTGATGCATAATAGCATATAATTAGTCTACTGTCATAACAAAAAAATGACATCATCGTTTTTAGTAGTGGTTTGCTTATCTACGATCTTACCCTTGATTTTCATGGCTCCTAGCAAGGTAGCTCCAGTAACCTGATGTAATCATAAATGGAAATTCTTGGAATACACAACTGACATTACCTCATGTTTTGAACTCTATTTTCACTACAGGTACCAGAAACATTCTAAAAATGTAGCCCACGGAAAGCAATGCTATTCTATCCATGTTCCTCTCAGTTAAGTGCAGCCAGATTGCTCGAGCCATATATGTGGTCCTAGTGCTTGTAATATCAGATTGCATGATAAAGATAGAGAAAAGGAAACTTAGTAGATGCATCTGCTCATTTAAAACACCCTCTGCAACTTGTTCTACTTCCCCTATGTCAATTTAAATCTCAGCCACCACTTAATGAAAAGGTAATGTTGACAAAACCTTACTTTTCAGTAAAACTTATCAGTACACTGCCTCTCTTGTCTGCCATTGCTATGCATTTTGATGAGTTAAAACAACTCCGTGACATTATTAATTTGGTCTTGACTGGGTGCAGTTTTCTTTTCCCCATCTTAGTTCTAGCATGCTACTGTTTTCACCGTCAGAAACTAGTACACCATTAATTTATGACCTCATCAAAGTAATGTAGTAACAATAACATTCTCCTCAAAGATTTCTAAGTGTCCATAGTAGTCATGTCTCTAATACTACTAGCAGTAACAGTTTATCCTTTGCTGACAGATTGAACATCGTATCTCATTGCAGTTAAGACTGGACTGAAAAGAGACAATTTAAGAGTTACTTGTAAAACATTCATAACTTAAAAAACATTTCAGACAGACAAAATGCAGGCTCTCAAATGCGCATTTTTGAAAGAGGACAACCCTAAAGCAATGATACAAATACTGCAACAACATAGCTTTGTGATCTCTCAATAATCACAAATTAATAAAGAATAGCAAACTTGCATTACATTAAATAAGCTGCTTACATCAACTCTTGAATAACAACTCTGTCTCTTCCCTCCCTCTTTCTCTTTCTCTCTTTCTCTTTCTCTTTCTCTTTTTCTTTTTCTTTCTCTTTCTCTTTCTCTTTTTTCTCTTTCTCTTTCTCTTTCTCTTTCTCTTTCTCTTTCTCTATCATAGATACAATTTTTTAATCCCCCTTTCTGTTCCTTTCCTTCCCACTATGTCTGCCTTTCCAATTGCTGCCTCAGGTACACAGCAATCAACCAACATAGGTACCTGTTTCTGCATCTTGAAGTAATAAAAAAAGTCTTCTCACCTGAAGAAAGTAAAATGAGGTTTTCAGGCTTAGCAGTTTGAATGCATGGAAACACAGGCCAACAGTGCGAGTTTTCCTAAACCACAAGCTCTTGGAGGCAGCGCTTGTGAGCAGTAAGTGCAAGACCATTTTACATCTCCAATACAGTTCATCAGCAGATCTTTCTACATGCTTAACTTCACATCACAATACAGTTCTGACATAAATACTCTCTGCTTTGCAAACAAGAAGATAAAAGCTAAGCAACTTGCAGATGACCTGAAACCAAGTCTGAACAATTATCTGGCCCTGGAATTCTGAATTCGGGACTTGAACCAGAACAACCTTTCTCTTTAAAAACCTCCTCCCAGTTAAGACTACTTCACGATAGCTCTAATATACTGCACAGGACAACACTAATAACAACAACAGTACAGTGTACTGTGCACAACTGATAGTTCATTCATTATAATTCTCACAGTATGCTATTATGTCTTATGAAATTCATGCAGGCAATGATACTAGGAGGTGTAAGTTACTATGACGACTCATAGTGACTTGGTTCTGCTTGGAAAACTGTTCATTTTGTGTTCACAAGCTTGTTGCCTGAAAGGTTAGATAAGATGTGACCATTAGATGCTTGACTCTTCCAAGCTGATTTCAAACACAGATAACTTCAAAACAAATATTAATAAAACCAATTAATACAGTAATTAGCTCATTCTTTTTTTCTCTTGAGTTGTAGTCTTCTAAAGCTGCCCAGATATAATAATGCTTGCTTGCATACTTACCTTGAAGGTATAATTTACCTGAGTAAATTCTTAAGTTCACCTACATCCTGTATCATGTAACAAAAACACCTAGGCCACCTCATGCCTTTCCTGGATATTCCCTCCATATTTAAGTACTTGCATGAGATCTAGAGTACTCTGCAGCACACATTGTTCTTAACCAGGAGATAATCATATCAAAAAATGACATATGACACCACACACCCCCCCCAAAATAAACAAAAAACCCCCAAGTTAAATACATTAAGCTGCAGTTCAGTTTCTTCTTGTATTTTAGAGAGTCCCCAAACATATGATAATGAAATCATGGACCACACCTTTGGAATATATAAATTTGAAGTAATTTTTTATTGAATGCTGTATGCAGCACTGGTAGCAGATGAAATATAAAATGAAGAGGAAAAAAATCATTCACCCTTCACTGATCATGTCAGGCAAGGACATAAGTAGTCTAATTCTGTAAAGGAGACAGAACACTACACCTTGATAGCACTCAAGAACTTCAGGTCACCCTCATGAGGCAGCACCATAGTTAGTAACATGATGAAACTGAGCTTTGTAGCAGATCTTGCTACACTTACTCTAACAAGCACCATCTTACTATATTGCTACAGCAGTCAACATGGTTCAGGCAAGAGACAAATATGTTTGTAAGACTTAGATATTATTCCAAATTCAGCAGCTCAAGTTCATTTCTAGTGGCAGCGTTTAATAAAATAATACTCTATAATTTGATGTCTAAAATAGCAGTGCACTGTTTGCTCTGTGAAAGGTTAGTTTTGAACTAATTAGAAATTACATGATCGTGTATTGTATTATTCGGCTAAATGTTCCCATTAAAAAGCAAGAGTGGTTGGAAAAATATCAAGTTTATTATAAGAAAAACTGCAGAGAAGAACGATTATCTTGATTTTTTCTGTTGAAAGAATGCCTGAAATTCGAGCTACAAGACAATCTCAGTATTTCCCAGAATCTGTAAGCTTACATGGTGAATAATTAAATTTTATGGATCAGTGTACTCTGCAATATGTATCTTTTCAATAAATTTTTACTTTCAATTACAAATAGTAGCATGCTGGAATTCAGAAAGCTGCAGTAATCACTTGTAAACGCTTCCATTACTAAGCCCAAATTTAGTCACTAATAACTTCACCACATACCTGCCTTTAAGAATATGATTTTAATTGCTTTCTTTTATACCAAGAGTTTGCTGCAGTTCTGTATTTTGTTTTGGCTTGCATGTTATTTGTTTCATGGGAAACCCTGGTGACTAAACAACACCATCATTCTTTTGAGAAGTGGGGCTTTTTTTCTCCAAGATGTTTAATATGCTTCTATGATTTGAAAAAAGAAACTGGAATTTGGGTGAAGACTGCTTCTAGAGTCAGAGACACTGGGTTTTTTTCTGATCATGTTAAATTTAACCTGATTTAGCAAAGCTACACATATATGAAAAATAACACACCATCATCAGAGGCTTTATTAATATCTTCTAATACCTCATCTTCACAGAATATAGTCCTTTGACTGGGATCCTACATAACTGGCACAGAAACATTCTTATAGGGAAATCAATAAATCAATAGCATTACACCCTTTGCCTTCAGAAGGCAAAATTATTCTGTGATCCAGGAAGAAACAAAAAATTCCTCTCTCAGATTTTTCCACTGAAAAGCAATAAATTTGTGCACATCACAATCTAACACTAAATGAATAGTCACAAAATGCAAGTAGAAGATTCACTTGTTTTATAACTACACTGTAAAATAACTTCACTCCTCAGTTTATTTTTGAGTACCTTGAGAGTATCAAGATATCTGACTATCCTCACTGCTTAAGTATTTAATCCAGAGTCTCTTTTGAAGTGAACCAACTTGTGTCCTTTATATCAAAAAAGCTGTGAGCATTTCTGGAAACGGTTCAGTCTAGGGATTCTTCTCAACAGCCAGTGGGTAAACCTGCATGAGGTTTGACTCTGACTTGATGTCTTCCATCACTATCCTGTAGACTTTGAATATATGTAGTGTTGCACGGTATAATACTGCAAAATGTACAAGTTCTTACTGGTTAGAACTTCTTAATAAAAAGGGTTCTCTACTTCCTCAGAAAATAATGTATTTTCATATGGCTGAGATAATAGAGCTAAGCACTCAAGTTCCCACTGTGTCTTGTATTCTTACCCTAATAGTTGATGAAACAATTACCTGATTTGTGGCTACATGGAAAACCAACTTAATTATTTATCAGTGAATATAAGGGACTCATTGGAACTTAAACTAGTGAGCTTCCAGTAGTGGTTTTCAGTGAGAAAGTCTCTTGCGATTAAGTAGAAGACAGCTGGCCTTTCAACAGGATGATTATATGACAAAGTTATGATAGTGTTTTCAGAAGAGGACAGGTGCCCTGAATTATAACTTAATTATGATTTTAAGAACTATGAAACAATGTATTTACAGAGTTCAGTCAGTGTCTCTTCACACTGATACATCAGCTGGTGAATGACAGAAGCTTTCACATTAATTATTACTACTTCCTTAATGAAGTGCAAAAATGTTTGTGTAATCTGTTTCAGTTTCTTGAATTAGGTTACAGTTTATCACTCTGAAAGCAGGACTCTGTTGCTTATTTTTACAATAAGTTAATTCAGTCCCAACCAATAAACAGCACATCATCCCATAACACAAATCAAAAGCAATGCCAACGTTAAAAATTATTAAACACTAATAAACAAAACACTGTGTTGTTAACATGGAATGCATAGTAAAAGAAGTAAGCAACAGCCACACGATTTTATTAATGTCTATCTTTTCAACCAACGCAGGATCACAAAATGTACACACTATGTAAAATAAATAACTGAATAGATTTGTTTCTCAAAATTACTACGTATGCAACCCAAACTCAATTTCTAGAACCTAGAATACTTATTGAAATCAACTCAATTCACTTCAGTAAGTTAAATACATTCTTAAAACCTTACAGGACTGAGTCTACCAGGAGAAAATCTTTCCAACTGCAGATTTTGGTTTTGGGCACTATCGAATATGATGTGGATATAATAACAATTATAATTACATTTTAACCATTCTTTCAGTTTTGCCTAATACAACATCAATAACTATGAGCCAGAGAAAATGAAATTATTTGATTAATCTTTCTTTAAACACCAAATAATTCCATCTTCTGCTTAAGCAGAAACATTGCCACACTTTATCAACAGCTGCATCTGTGAACTCCATTTGTCCTCCAAGCTCAAATAATCTATACAAAACCTTCCAGTTCCCTCCTTACTCTAACCCCTCACAAAAATGCTTCATGGCTCAGAGAATTTTGTACAGGATGGAAGCTGGAATAAAATCTTATTGATTCAGGCACACAGTAAGAAAGAAAATAAGGATGAAATTAGGAATTACATCTTCAGATTATCACATAAGAAGAAAAAAAAAAACAGAACATGAGTTCAATACAGGAAAGTAGTTAGAATTCATACATATGAAACATTTCAGAGGAAGTTTAGTATCTTTACACTGGAAAAGATGAGTCTGGTACCAAATATGGAATAGACGGCCAGAAGTACCTATCGTAAAGCAAATCTGTTAAAAATTTGTAGTAACAGCAACAATAATTACTGAGATTAATTTAATATAAAGTTAACGTAATAAATTCAACATGTAAGGTGCTTTGAAATTATTTTTATTTGACCAAAATACATCTATATATAAAGATATATACACAAACAAAGTAGTATTCTTATCATGCCCTTTAACAGTGATTTCCAAAAACACTCTTTATTTACATTTTATCTTTGAGAGAAAGTTGCAGCTCCTGAAATAAGTGCAAGAGTTTTGTAGTTTGTTTCATTGGCTGTAGCTTATAGACTCAGTAGGACAAGCTGCAGAAGAATTATGTCAGGACCTTTATAAAACAGTTTCAAACCCTAAAATACATAAGAATAATTTCCAAAAGAATAAAAGTGAAAAGAATTGTTTTTCAAAGGTTGTGTGAAAAATAATGGAAGTATGATTTTATACGTTATATAGAAACTACAGACAAAATACAGAGCACAATGTGTATCATACACTCTACTCAAGAATTACAGCACTGCTTTTCTGATTAATCACAGTTGTCTACCGTTTCAACTTTAGATAACTTCTGAAGCCTTCTAAGCACATTAGCCAAAAAAAGATCTGCAATACACAGAGAACTGCAGCTCAAAGTTAACTAAAATGAGCCATCTAGTTTTGGAAGGGCTTCAAGATGTTATCCAGATAAGCCTAAAAAGTCAGTACACCTGCCTGAACCTACACCAAACTCTTCTTTCTTCTGACTGCATCACTTGTAACACAGACAGATTTTAACTCTCTGGACAATTCAAGAAGCTCTTCATTTCCTGTTGCTACGCATTCCTCATTTTGTCACACCTTCAAGGGTCCTACATTTATTTTAATAAACATAAGACTGTCTTCTGTCAGGTGATCAGTCTCTTCTAAACTTTGGAACATTCTGTAAATTCACACTAATGAAAGACAGTGGATAGACCAGCAATTGTGGGTAGTATTTATGAATCTTGTGATAAAACGGACAGAGTAACATCCAAGAGGTGATCCTCACTTCCTCAATTTATGCTCCCTAAATTCATGCTCTATAAAGCAAATTCATTCTAAGTGATGATGTGAGATTCTCTGCATGGGTTTTCAGATTGGACCAGTAACAGAGTAGATTTTTAAGAGTTCCTTAACCTCCTACAAAAACATACAATCATGACATTTCATGAGAAGTCTCAGCATACAGTTTGGTACCAATATTATTCGCACACATAAACAATGCATGCAGAACCAGCCCCTTTAGAAAGCACGGTTTCCACCTCCAAACATGTATTTCTGTAGTATATAGCAGAATTCAGAAAGAGGAAGATTTTCTCTATGTTAATTTATAGCACTGTATATCTTAGATATACCTAGTAATTGCAGATCTCCGATAGTTAAAGAGCATTAAATGGCATGTAATTGTTTGTGTGATCACTTATACTCTTTTCTAGGCAGGGAGAAAAGATAGTTATTATACTCAGATTATTAAATCAATCAGAAAGCTTAAAAAGAAGAATTTGGTACCAAAAAAAGAGAGAGAAGGGAGGGGGAGAGCACTTAACAATTTAGTACTTTGATTTTTTTCTGCTTAGAGCTGGATCCAAACAGGAAATTCAAACAACATGAACTTCTCAAAGAGCCATCTTACATCACAAAGATGATTAAGGGGTTGGAGCACCTGACAAAGGAAGAGAGGCTCAGAGTACTGGGACTGCTGAACCCAGAAAGGCATGGGGCGGGGCAGATCTTATCAATATGTACAAGTACCTGATGGAGACTAAGTAAAGATGGAGCCAGACTTTTCAGTGTTGACCAACAGACAAAAATTGAAATACATGGAATTCCACTGAAAAGTAGGGAAAAAAAAAATTATTTTGAGAGCAGTCAAACACTGGAACAAGATGAAAAGAGATGCTGTGGAGTCTCCATTCTTGAAAATACTCGAACTCCAACTGCATGCAGCCCTGAACAACCTCCTTCTGAATAACCAACAAAGACCTAACTTCGAACTGGGGAGGCTGGATCAGATGATCTGCCAGCCCCAACTATTCTGTGGTTCTACAAGTATACAGTGAAAAAATGGAGGAAAATGTTCATAGTGGCAAGAATTTTCTAGTATCAACTAATATGGTAGAACATAATGGCACCTACATCATCTATTGCAGTTATAACAGTTCTGTCTTGGTAAGGCTCTTACAGTAGTTTTCGTTCTTACTCACAATGCGGATGTACTATTCATTGTTTTGAACACACACAATTTTTAAGCCTATTTTTATGCTTGCCTGTCTATAAAATGCTGGAATGACAGCCATGTAATGCTGCTCCTTACCTTTGCTGAGCCATACTCAGCATACTCTGTGGAACACTATACCCTAGAGCGTGCTTCAAACAGTGTCAATGTTTGCATTTTTCATGCTGTTTGAGACTCAACATCATCACAGTGGGAAAAAAATCATGCTCACCCCTTCTCTTGTGGTAAGCCATGTAATGTGAAACCAGTTCAAACTTAATGGCGATTTCATTTAAACCTTTCCTCTTCTGCAAGAGACTCACGAAGCACCACCATCCTAAAAGGATTTGATGAATTATAATCTTACATATGCCTGTTTTCTTTAATTTTGAATTGGTTTGGGTTTTGGGGTTTTTTTGTTATTATCATTTTAAAAAGACCTACATCTGGTTTTGTGGGCTGATATTCTAAGAAATTGGATCTGTGTTTTCAGTACTATGTATTTTTATCATTAACTTGTTATGGCCACTTTTAAAGGACTATAGAGGAACTGGATACTTTAGGCATTAGTTGTGGTTTTAAGCTGCTTTCTTAGAATAAAAAAAAAATGCAAAGAAATCCCCAGAAGATATTATGTCAAGAGGTGATCTGCTCTTACATATTAACTGTAACACAAAATCCCAAACAAGACTGTTGACAAGGGCTTTTTTCCTGTCTCCCTCTCTATGGCCTGCTTATTTGTCTCTGATTTCTTTCATGTCATCTCCTTTATACTTTTTACATGCATTTTTTCTTTGGTATTTTCTTGTCTGACTTCCCCCAAATAATTTGTCTTTGCTTCTTCAATTTTTGATCTCTCCCTCATAAACACAAATGCTTGTACCCTATAAAAACTTTTGTTCTTTTCCCACATAGACCCTATTATTCTCATGTTGCATTCACTCTACATCAACTCCATCTCCTCCACTAGATTTTATCCTGTAAATACTACTGTGTAAGATATTTCAAAATGGATTCATTTTTTTGCAGGTCACAATTGCCCAGGCTACCACGGTGAGTCCTACTTGCCTGACATCCTCCTGTGCCTGCCTGCACTCTCAGTGTCATCTCTCCTTCCATCTACTTACTTTATAACTCTCTCTTTACCAACCCATCTGACCCCTCTTAATTTTGTCACTCTTCTTGATCATTAGCCTTTTGAAAAACTGTTAATTTCTAACAAATTATTTCTGGCTATGTGTCTATCCCACTATTGTAAAGCAGTTCTTGAGCCCTAAGTCAAATTGGCATGGCCCCACTTTTGTTCAGAGAGCTAAACTCTCTTCATTTTCTTCCCTTTTCCAGACAAGGCATTTGCTTCCACACTGCCAACAGTTTCTGGCATACGGTATTTCCTGAACTGTGCATATTTTTAGTCAGCTATGACCAAAACCATGCCAAGATCATGCTCATTCTTAAACAGGCTTGTGATCATAGGCATGTACTCAAACATTCACCCACCCATCCAGTATCCAAGACCCAGTAATTGTCCTCTCTATTTGTATCTGCCTAGTTCATTATCTTTCCTTTGCCTTAGAAAAAATCAATGCTTGAGTATGTGCCATGCAAACAAGTAGGGAGAAGTGGAAACTCAGGTGAGCTTTGCTGAAAGAAGTGCAAAAATTCAACTCATCTGTAACACAAAGAGAGAAAATATGACACTGCCATCAACAGCTTGACAGTTAGGTGTCTCTGTCTTCAGGTGGCTCTGCTCATCTCCTTCCTGCAACACATACTTTCTTAACTATATCTAAGCGCAAGTCACTGCTACGAGATACTGCAGCAATTTTCAAAGGAAAACAGTAGGGTAAGAAACAGATTGTTACAGAACTTTACGTTAGTATAAGGCCTCAGGAGACATATCAAAATAGAATTTCAGGATGAAAAATTAAGAAAAACGTGTGTGCAGCATGGAGTTACTTTAACTAACTCAGTTTCTTCGGGCAACTATATTCATGATGACATTATCTAATGAAGCAAAGCAGCACAAAATCAGAAGATAACCAACCTACTAAAAATGAATAGGGAGATTATTGCCCAATGATAAGTAAGTCATGCTCTGAATGTTTTTTGTTTATAAATAAAAAGAACAGGGAAAAAAAATATAAATTATTATTATTTGCTTGGTTGCTTGTATTATAAAGTACTGAGCTGCCAACATTTCCATTACATATAATGCATTTATGCAGTGTTGTGGTTTAAGCTTAGTCGTAAATTAGACAGAGCATGTAGCCTGCTTGTTTTCCCCCCACAACCTGTCCTTCT
>WYDI02005356.1:0-41681 GCA_009867235.2 Psittacus erithacus | reverse complement strand
GGGTGACATGGTTTAATGTGAGGTGTCCCTGCCCATGGCAGGGGGGTTGGAACTAGATGATCTTAAGGTCCTTTCCAGCCCTAACCATTCTATGGTGCTATGATTCTGTGATATACATTTGAGGGTGATTCGAATCAACTTAGCTATTCATTATGTGATATTGTGAGTTCTGGTCTTCCAGTGGCTTATCACAAGGATAGGTCTCACTGATTTTATTGTCCCTACTCTAGTTTGAAGTGGGTATAATTTCTTTCTTATATTAGCAAATAGTCCTGCCCCTCATCAAAGCTTATTAGTGATGTCCCTGAGTGGTGGATTAGCCCATAAGCTGCATGCAGATCTACAGCTTCCTGCTGTCTTGGATATGATGTATGGGCAACCTGGTGTGCAAGGTGAGCCTACTTGTGCATATAGACCTGCCTGACATACTACTAAGTTTTAATCCTTTTTTTTTTAAGTTTCTATCAGTTTAACACTGTCTTTGCAAAACACTTCTTTAGTCAAAAAAATGGGAAAAACCTATGTATAGAGAGCAATACATTCATTTCTAGCTGGATTTATGTGAACCCATGCAGATTGCTATGTTATGTCTACTGACACCATAGAAAAAAGTTGAAAATACACTCCAGCTGTCTGATAAATTCAGAGTCTCTCCTTATATTCAGACATAAATGGCTTACACTAAAGTTAATGGGACTACAGTGCTTACACTATAGGGTCCCTAATTGTTTCTTGGCTGGCTAGCACTTGATATCAATACACATACAGACAGTATTAAAATAGATGTGTCATATCAGTATGATCAGTTAACTGATAAACAACACCCTGCTGTTAGCTCTGACACGAGAAAGAGATTCGTGCACAATCAAAAAAAGTAATTGTTAGAAATGTAATAATTGCACGTAGCTCCTTGATGAATTACTGAACTTCAAGAACAAGCATTGAATGTTTTTATGGGCTATAAGCCAGCAATCAGGTAGCAAGACTAAAAACTATTGTAAAAGTTGCAAGTTGCTTTACACTTTAAGATGAGGATTAATTATTTGTTATGTTGTCTTAATGTATTTCTTTTGATAGCTTTTGCTTTTTGGTTCTGAAATTAATAATTCGGCTATTACTGTTAACATGTAACTGGTTAAAACTCATACACAGCTTACCAAAAAAAGAGCGCCATGTTATAATTAACCGGATGATTTTTATGGGGCAACTTCTGTAAAAGCTCTTAGACCATTGAACAAAGGCATCAGAAAATGCCACTGTTACAATAAACTGGAAACTTTCTGGGCTATATGTAGTGCAATCAATTAAAAATAAAACAAAACTGAAAACAGAACAAAAGGATCCAGTGAAGGACTACAAGTGACTGATACATATAAATAATAGAGACATCAGCTTAGATCTTTGCTAGGTATGAGTTTTCTTCAATTCATAACCAATCATGTAAAGACTTCGGGAATTTTGTATGAGCTCCTATTTTACCTTTGCAATTTAAAACAGAAATGCACAATGAACGATTGTCCTTATAACTGAAGAGAAAAAATTCAGGAAAATGTAAAAGAGGTAATCATGAAAGAAGATAAACACCTTTACTATTTACTGCATTTAATCACCTGCAGAACTCTTCAATGCCCAGATATTTTATGGGGTCCTTCACTTACAGCAAGATGGCCATCTTAGAGATTTTTTCTCTTTTTTTTTTTTTTAACTTCAGCTTTTTAACAATGTTTTTTTTCAGGGCTTTTCTTGAAAGGCTGACACAGAATACCTATGTCAAATTATTGCAATATTCTTACAGCAGATTAGACAAGTCTGCTTTTCCCTATGGAAATACTGATTTTTGGCCAGTTTTCCTTGGAATTATGATCAATCTGGAGTTTTAATTTTTTTTTTTTTTACCCCTAGTTCCAGGCTATGACCTCATTAGTGTATATCGTGTGAAATCAGAAATGTATGACTGTTGAGCAATAGCTCTGGCATTCAAATCTATGAAAATCATCTGTTAGTCTTCTGATATCCTCATGCAGATTGCTCAGACTCTCTCACAGATGTCATTCTTTACATCAGGATATACACATCAGTTTATATTTTGACTTATTTTAAAGTCCAGATTTCTCAGATCTCTCATTACATCCTGTTTCAGTGAATGGAAATAGTCTGTTGGCTCAGTGGTCTCAGTTTCTTTCACTTCCTCACTCATCACCAAATATGAGATACTGAGTTGGCATCAAGTCTCTAACTCATGACTGCTCTGCAGCTGCTTCCTTCCCATGGATCTGGGATGCCGCTGCTCTGGTACTCCAAGTGCCTGAATCCCCTCCCTTTCCCCCCAACAGAGCTTGAGGACATGCTGGCTCTGGATGGGATGGATCAAATGAGAAAAAGAGTGTGGCTGAACTAATTAGATCCCATGTAGTTTGATGGTGAGGATTTTAGACTGGTTTTGCTGGTTTTGGGGGCAACAAGCAGCCACACTGCCTATAAACACTCTGCTAAATGCTGCCAGCACCGTATTTATCACTCTGCATTAGTGTCAGAGGAGGAATCATTTCTAAAACAAAAGAGTGTTGTTTAATGCTTTACAAGTGCTAGGAGCATTCCTTCTTTCAAATATTTTGTAGGTTCTTATGTGCTAACACTTCTATATGGGAACAGAACAAATGAATTCAGTAAGATTATTCCAGTGGTCAATGAGCTAGGGCCTTAAACCTATGGGAAATGAAACATTTCCTTCAAAACTCTGTAAGAACTTCTGAGAAAGAGATATCCACCCCCTTGTACTCCACAAACACAGCAACACTGTTACATAGGCCTATGTCATCCTCAAAACACAACATGGACTGATAAAAATCATGTTGTGGGAGAAAGCCTGTACAGTAAATACAGCCTAATCTGGAAAGGAAACTCCTGGGTCCAGTCCTACAATGCTCAGGCAAACAAAACTTCCACTGAAGTTACAAGGGAGAAAGCCTTTTCTGTCCTAAATGGGCAAGCCCCTTTGGATTAAACAGAATTTATCTACATCAGCAAAAATGTGTCACTGAACATATAGATTATATGCACCGCAGAGCAGGATATAACTAACAGAAATTTAAGTAAGATGAATGAAGTATTTCAGCAGAGATTTTCTTTTTTCATGATATAAAGATAGTTATGACTTCTTGTGGAAAAAGGAAAATGGATCAGAAGTGGAAAATGTAATCTTTCTGAAAAGGAGATGTTAGTTAAGCTTAACCTGGGTATATGATGTTTGACTTACAAAATACAAAAGGACAGGGAATTTCAATTAAGATTTAAGTTGGCTTTTTAAAGTGTTACAGAAGTCTAATGACTACTCTGTATAAATTACTTCCAGATGCTGACCTGCTTGAAAATGGTGGGATAGATAATCCTGTGTTTTAATCAGCACCCGTAACAGGTGAGATATCTCCAAAATCTTTTCCAAGAAATTTAAATGCATACATTTTTTTTATTTGAAGGGGAAATGCAATAAAGTCTAAATCTTTCATGAGTAATTTTCTTGAAAGAGTCTTTCATAAGGGTTTTTACATCCAAAAGCAATATTTAGTCTAGTTTTTGTGGTCACAAAGTGGAGTGAAAAACCTCCCAAGTATAAAGTTTTAGAGCTATGGTTTTCAATTTACAGAGAAGAAGAATGAAAACAGTAATTAATCTGCAAATATCCTGTTTTCCCCTTTATTTTACCTTTCAAATAACTTCTTGCAATAAACCAAACCAACACAGTCACAGCACAAGTCTTGGTGTGCTGAGCTCATCTACAATAGGGCTTATTTGGAAGAACTTTACCAATTCTGACGTTGCTTCTGATCAATGTTCTGAAAGTGCACTACATTGTTTTCTTCAGAGAGTGGGAACCAGATGTGAGAATTACATGCATAACAAACAAAACCAGAAAACAATACTTATCATAATCAAAGAATAAAAGTCATCATTTGAAGGTCATGTCTGATCCAAGGCAGTTTTTAGAGGCCAACAACACTGAGGCGCTAAGGATGCAAGGGAAAAGAAGGTTCGTTGCTTGTGAAGGGGCTTATTTCTCATTTTTCATTTCTGTTTGTAATTGCTGTCATCTTTGTTTCTTATGCTTTGGATAAAAAAGGTGACTTTTATATTTATTAGAACTCGGTTTCAATAAACATTATGCAATATGGTAGACGAGGGAATGATTTATTGATAATTTGTCACTTATATTTATGGAAGTGTAGACCCTGGAGCCCTAGAGCTGGTAAATCATATTATGCAGCTACAAATGTTTTTTTATTCTTTGCTGCCAGAGTGCACCATGTAAACTGATTGCCTCACCAAACCCCTGGGGCCTGATAATGATGCACTTGCTAATACAAAGGGAGGAGGGATGAGGGGAAGACAACTAATTATAAGTTTAGTTTTGTTTCAATATGTTTGCCATTTAATCTAGAGTTCCATAAACAATAGATTGATGAAATATAATTAGGAGGAAGATTACAGTTTAATGAGGCAAAAGATTGGGAAAGAATGTAAATGGAGCAGTAGTCCATGCAGAGTTTTTAGCTGTTTATTATTGTACAGCTGTAAGGCACTTTCACACAGTTCCCAGATGGAAGCAGCTGTTAGCTCTTCATCATTAGAAAAAAAGACATTCATAGTTCATTTTTATCCACTTGTTCCAGCCCAGTTATAATCACTGCAACACTTCACCAAGTCACAACTCTCAGCTACGGCTGAGACTGTCAGGATGGGCACCCTGTCTTCATTTGCGACTTTGCCATTTACCTATCACGTCTGGCAACCTCTCAAACAACAAGCTGTTCTACTCCTTGTAATATGTTTATCTCCCATGGTGATGTCGGCAAAAGACGGCAAAAGTCAGCAAATCTAATATTCATGCTCAAACAGATTTGTTGGTGCTCTTTGTTTATAAGAAAGAGCTCTATATCAACCCTGCAGCTGCTTCCTCTTCGCCAGGCTTTGTTTTTGTACGGTACTCTTCAGATAGGCCTTGGGAGCTGTACAAAGCATGTGCCCATTTGACTTAACAGTGTTTTTGTCCTGGTCCCTTTTTTTTTTCTTAATAAACCCACATCTCTCTTTTTCCACAGCATGTTATGAAACCTACATTTTTCCCCTCAGCTTGTCTAGAGTTCATACAAAATACAGAATACAAAACGTAAATGAGAGGCACGTTTCTTTAAAAAGCAGTCACTGGGAAAGAAAAAAGTAGGCAGACTTTCAAAAATGAATAACCCAGTAAAGTTTCTTTCGCAGCACTTAAACAATTTCACATTATGGGCCAAGACATCCACTGCCCTGCATCCTGTACAGGAATTTACACCAGTGCAAAGTGAGCGTAAATCTTTACTCTTTCAGGAGGGATGTATGTTATATTTGGTGCCAGGTATTGCACATGCTACAGAGAATTAGGGAATTTGGTGCTGCTTTTGTAACAATTTATACATTTTGAGCTTCTCATTTCATGGTGTTTTCGACTGTCTCAGATGCTTTATAAGGTATTTTCTGTACATGTTTATATTAGTTTATATTTCTAAGGTACCTTATGGATGATAGTCCTGTCAGTCAAGGTAGAGTGTTGCAGAGTGTTGCAGTTTATTCAGGGCTGGCATTAGGCATGATGTTTCTAAATAATTTCTCAGTCTAGGTGAGACACACTCTTCTTCATCTGCTTCTGTTTTGAGATTAGATTTTCTAAAATTTTGGGGGGCTAATTCACCATTCATTAAAATATTTGGCAAAGATTTTATTACAATTCCATGATTTAGTTAGCACAGGACAACTTTAGGAATACAGGTTTAACTAGGTGGCACTTCCCTTTCCACTAATATATAAACCAATCTGGTTCTAAATCTCAATTTTTATTTATTTATTTATTAATAATAAAAAAAAAAAGAGTATTGCTTTAAGCATGGAATGAAATTCTGGTCTCTTTAAGCTATTCTGCAATTGGCTGCCAAAGGACAATTTATTTCATAGTTTCCTAAACACCTTCCCATGTCAACACAAATTGCACTTTTTAAATTTAGCATTTATGGGAAACTCAGGAGCAGAATTCTGTCCTCATCTCCAAAAAAAGATACAATACAAAGAAGTCCAGCAATACGAAGTTTGTTGTTTTTGTTTTTTTTTTATTCTACCACTATCAGCAGGCCACCCACATGCTTAATCTAGAAGAACCACCTCTAGGCTATGAAAAAGGCTGTTCAGTCTCTGTGCCTCTACAAAACTTAGCTATTTCACTGACAAGGGTACTGGTAAAAGCCAATTATGGTGGGGAATTTTATGGTCTAAACAGCTGTCCAGTTGGAATTGGACTAAGACCACCAAGTTATTTCATGTGTCACAAACAGGCATCTGATTGGTTAAATAAAGCTGCATATATATTTTTATGAATAGAAGTGGAAGCTTTAATTTGCTTTTGTTTGTGGGGTCTTATTTATTGCTTGAAAGTGTTTGGATGCCTGCTGGGTATTTTTGAAAAAGGGTTGCAAAAGCTGAACATATTTCATGTGCAGTTCTGGAGCAGAAGTACAGTGTTGCGGTTAAGGTTAACCAAATTAGAAAAACTATATGCCACTGGAGCAAGATATGAAAGCTATTTCCAAGGTTGTGGACCAAAAACTAAAAAACCGCTATCCCAGCTAAGGAAACCTCTTGGTATTTATGCATATATTGTGTGTATGCATGTGTTTATTTAACATTAAGGAAGCATTTATGTTCAAAAATTTTGTCTCCCATTTAGGTATGCTACTACTTCAAATTACAGCACTTAAAATGACTTCCTTACCTGCTTTTTAATGCCTGTTTTCTCTTGTTTGATTAGTTCATTCACCTTGAGCACTTTCTTATGCGCAATTTTTACTGTTCCCCCGTTTAGCCAGTGTGGTTTTTTTTTCCTGTCTTTACCATGTAAGCCCTATGCAGCAACTTAGGGGAGAAAATAATATTTATATTTCAAAATGATGACTTTTACAAAGAATTAAATATGCAATGGTGAAAGTGGAAACACTAGCAAAGCAGGTTCAAGAAAGTTGGAGTGCCTGCAACTATGTCAAATTCCTAGGAAAAGACCTGAGTTAGTCTTAAAGTCATGGCATCATTTTAAAATACTGACCTCAAACCTCCCGGGTTCATGTATCACATGCATACTTCTCATTAGACTAATAACATTAACAAACATTTATAACACGGTCAATATTTCTGATTTTTGTCTTTTTAGATATACTTCTATAATGAATTGCTTGTTCATGGCACAGATTTAAAGCTCCCCAAGTAATATTTGCTATCTGCTTCCGAGCTCTGTCATGCAAACCCAAAAAGATCTACTGCAGAATACTTGTCTTTAGTATCAATACTTTCTTAATGTTTGCTTTCTCTCACAGGACATTTTTACACAGCTTATTTTTCCATTGTCTTGCTACATCTTTTGCTTATATTTTTTTTCCTTCAGATAGCTTTCTTTTTTCTTCACCTTTTGGATTTTAGCTTTTCCCTTTAAATAATCCCTCTGCTACCACTGGTCTTGTTCTTGTGTCTGCAGTTTCCACATCTATAACTTTGTGCATAATTTCAGTATTACATTATTTGAAACTTATTCCTCTTATATCCTTCCTTTCTTCCCCTGTTTTTCTGCTCTGTTCCATTCCAGTTGATGATGTTCTGCCTGCCTGCTGTTTATTGTCTCTTAATATTCTTTTGGTTTATTAATAATTAATTATGTCCTACTGTTAATGTGACTTTCAAACTGTTGGTCCTTTCCCTGGTTTTCTTCTTTTCTTCAATCCCAAATCTTGCTCCAGTAATTTAGTTTATCTTATGCTTTTCCAGGTTCCCCAAACATTCTGGTTTTGTCCTCCATCAGTCAGCTGCTTTCACAACCCTTTCTTGCAGTATGAGCCCTTCCCCAAAGAATCTCCAGAATTTCATTTAAGCTTTTACTTGACTTTTAAAATCAGTGAAGAATTTTCTAGAAGCAGGGTTTTTATTTAGGGTAGCACATTTTAGGACAAGGAACAGTATTCCACAGTGTTGCTTAGATATTCAAATCTATCATAAGGCCTGCATTGTTTCTTCTTCTTTGGAGAAGTAAAAGTGAAGGCATATAAACATGCTAAAGGCTTGCAAAATGCAACATTTTTCTCTGTGTTAATTTCCTTTGCCGTATTTCTTTTGCATTTTCCAGTGGTCCAGCATGCTAGGTAGCGCATATTTTCTACAAATGGGCTATACACAGTATCTAAATCAAAAGCAGTATATAAAATAAATTAATAATATCTTTATATATTTACAAATAATTCCCTTTTTATATCTTATTAGGACTAACAACTGATATCTAAGAGCAAGATGTCTGTGATGTGCAGCAAATATATTATATGAAACTAACAATTGCAATGCTGATCTGTTCTCTCATTCAAGCAAGAAGAGTTGTGATAAGAAACACAGGAAAGATTAAGTCTACAAATCTGTTTGTCTCTATTATAATGGTTGCATGGATCCTAGCAAAGAATTTAATCTCTAAGATGCCACTTATCCAGAAATAACTTTTATGACTATATAGCCTGTTCTTTAGTGTAACATAATAGAAAGAACCCACTCAATCACTAGGTTCCACTCAAGCCCATTAAATACTTTTGAGACTTATATCCTCTAGAAGAGCACCTAACAGTAAAGACCAAAACTAAATGGTGAAGCCACCACCTCCCCAGTTAATCTGGACTTGACCATAAGGTAACCTTCCTGTGCAAGCAGTTCTAACTACATGAAAAAAGTATGTGAAACATGTAGGTTTACAGTGAAGCTGCAAGAAGTTTCCTAAAACTAAGCAGGAGGAAGCTTTCCTCTCTAAAAATTTCACTAGAGTTTTTGTAAGTTTTGTGGGCTTGAACCGTTACTGACACATGGTAACTATCAACTGTAAGGCATGGGTCAGCCTATGTCTTTGATAAGGAAAGAATAAAAGAGAACAGAGGGAAGAGTTCTGAGTATTTCCTTGAAAACAGACTCCCCTCTTGCCTAAAAAAAAAATAAAAAACCAAAAAGTCCAAAGAAGTTTTAAGTTTTTGGCTTAACAACTTAAAAAGACTTATATGGAAGCTGTATTTGTCTAAGCATTTCAGATGCACACCAAAATATTCTGCGTGTGTACTTCACCTGCTAATACATGCTGTGCTTCCTCAGTATGACTAAAACTTAACAAATCATTATACCATGGCCATCAATAAGAACACACACACACAGAAGTTTTAAAACTCACCAAAAGTGGAGAGCTTCTACCTATGTGCCTGAAAATCTGCCACTTGGCCTCAAGGCCATTTCAAGTCCCAAAGTAAGCTGATATTTAGCACCTAATAAAAAGCTGTGTACACCTGAGTAGAGGAAAAAAGTGACATTTGTTGGTGGTTTATATGGAGGATCATATTACCTTTCTTAAAAGTAAGGGAAAGAAAGATCTTCATCTATGTGTTTAGAAGGAGAAGGAGGAAGGTGGTTTTGCAAAAAATCTTTGTTTTGGTGATGCTATTAAAAGAAAAAAGGGTTTGCACAACAGCAAGCAAGCATGCTGATTAATAAACTGGCATAAAATTGCACTGAATTTTGTCCTGAATTTTTATCCTGAAAAAGATATGTAATACCTTCCCAAGAAAAGTTATAGCTACTCTGCACTTACCCTTCAGGTATGTGGTGGCTTTTTGACAATCACTTGTTTAGCAAGATCTCTGAATACACCCAGATGCATGTAACGAGTATGCATGCTTTAAAGCCAAACAAGAAGGCTATGAGCTGCACAGTCTGCTTTGTTTTCCACAAATGAAATATGATTTTAAACCTAAATACTGAAATAACACCAAATATTTAAAATTTTATAGTTGGTGATCTTTTTCCACAGCGCTGGTTTGTTTTCTATTCCCCCCATGACATCTCACAACTCTAAGTGCTCAATGACAGCCTGTAGAGGTTTCACCATAATCCACCTTTATCCATTAACAGACACTCAATCACTAAAGTGCTTACTAGACTAAACATATTTATCCAACCAAATCACACTTTACAATGCAACACTGCCAATCAGACCCCAGCTATTAACAAGGAACTGCTTTAAGGGGATTTTGGTGTTTGTGCTGTGAAGAGCATGCTTACCTCCAACAAACCACTAAACCAAATTAACATAGCTGTATCCTCATAAAAGAAACCAGATATCCTGTTGTGAAAATAGAAAGCTTGGTAGGACAGGGCTCCTTTGATGGCTAACAGTGTGGCAGACGAAGGCTTCAGACTACAAATCTGGTTACCACAGGCTCATTACAAAACTCTAACATTAAGCTTTTGCTAACTTTAAAAGCAAAATAAAAATGTATCATTTGGGTAAGTCAGTAAGTCATCAACTTACTAAGTTACTATTATAATTGCAATAAGTGCTGTAATTGTTGGATAAGGCTCCTTAATTCTAATTGCTCCTTTGTCCAAGATCATGTTGTAAAAATGCTTGCATTAGCTAAAATAAAATCCAAGAGACACAAATGTGGTAGTAATAATAATTCTTTTTATTAGCCTGAAAAAGAGGAAGAGAACAAAGCTTTAAAAAGACTTCAAAGTTCTGACTAAGAGAAAAAAAAATCTAAAATCGGAGAAACATGCATACACTCTGCCTTTTTATTAGACTCATACAAACTAAGTGCCATCACCACAACTTAGAGTTTGACAGCATTTCTTTCCCAGGCATCAGGAAAAGTTACACCATCCATGTTGCAGGGCTAATTTAAGTCCTCTGTCAAAAAACTACATAAAACAGTCCTGTATATTCTCACTAGGAAGCCCTAATAGTTTTAGACTTATTGGTATTATACCTCCTTTAAATCCCAATATTTTAAAGCTGGATTTGACATTTGCTGAGGTTTAGTGTATTTTCCCTCCATTTAACCATAACAAAATGAAGGGTGAAGTTTTAAACTCTGAGGTAAATGACTTGTGAAAATTCATGTTTTTAAGAAACACTTATCAGTTGAAAAATGCATATGTATCCTTCTTCTTTACTTCCAAATAGCTTTGGCTTTGTGATTGAAATATGTATTTCCAATCCTTCACTGCTTATCAAAAATAATGAGCACTTTCTTTTTTACTAGGTTTTATAAACGCTTCTTGGGAAAATTTTATGGGCAGCTAGAACAAGTTTTATTCTTGCAGAGAAGGCTTTATGCTGGAATCATATCCAAAAGGAGTAAACCACAACATGAACAGATTTTCCAAAAATCACTACAGCAGACTTCGTAAGTTAGAGTTGGAAACATGTAAAGTGCAAATTAAGTTGTCATGTAACAGAATAGTATAGTTTTGTATGGTAGAGTCATATACCATATTCCATCATAATACGTCTTTAGTCTACATGTGTTCTGAGCAGTTATGAATAATACAAAAATCTGCAAATTAAAGTTGTTCCAGGTTTATGCATAATCAATTATACCACTTTCAGAAAGGGAAAAACATCATCATGACTCTTAGAAGCATAAGAATAAAAAAACCAAATTACAATACAAATTAAGAAGAGGAATTATTGTAGACCACATTGAATCTTAGCGTTTAGAACCACTTGTTGTGGTTCATATGAAATACATGCTTTCACGCTTTTGCTACATGTCCATACTAATACATTTCGTACACTGTACTGTATATATGTGTCATATGCAAGCAATGAAAATACACACAGAAAGTGCTAAGAAATTACTGATACAAGAAACAGTTTTCTCCTGATTAACTGGGAAAGCAATGTTAATACCTGCAATGCTGTCAGTTTGGTTCTGTACCATTGATTTGAAATAATTCGTTGCTCCATGGAACATGAATTTCTCAGTGTTCTACTTTGTAATTTTTAATTGGTGTTTTGTTTTGAAAGGTACCATATGCATCATATTGAAATTTTCCAGCTAGCAGAAAGTGAAGAATAGAGCAAACACTGGAAAAACAAAATATTTCATTCTTTCATAATTTTGTTACTTAAGTAAAAAACACAACCACATTATTAGAGCATTTTATTTGAATCCTCATGCTGTGCTTAGATGCTGGAGATAATGAACTGTATGCTAAATCTATAAGCACACGTGGAAGTAAGGCAACAGCTAGTCTGTTGAACTGCATGATGCAACTCATACCTGTAATATGTGCAAGTAATAAAAGAATATGGTCCATAGCTCCCGTTCTAAGCACCATGCTCCCAATTTCTATATACAAGCTCACTATTATGCCATTTCACTTGTGACTCATCAAAGTGTCAAACTTCCCATTTATTTTCCAGTTGTGTCCTTAAATAGACACAATACATGTAGCCAGATTGCCTATATTTTCCACCATATGGCCAGCACTGCTTGATTTGTCATCTGGATATGACATGATTCATTCTTTAAACTTATTTCACTGAAAAGGCTTTTCCACATGTTACACTGTTGATAATCTCAGAATTATATTTGTAGGAGATGTAGTAAATAAGTAAGCACAAAATTTGTTAGTAATATCTAAGCATCTTTGATTCATAAATAATATTTTCTGTAAAAAAAATTAAAGTCAAATTAATTTCAGGATTTCTAAGTACCTAAACCCCACGTGAATTCATTAAAATATGATTTATATATTTACCCAAACAAGGATACTGTTATACCATACCTTGGAATTCTTTTTTTTAAACTGATGTTAGAATCTAAAGATTTTAGTTGGAAAATACATGATAGATCTTATCAATGCAAGTCTTTTTTACAGTTCCTGTTTTATTCATATCCACAATATGGCTGTTATTGTGGCATGTTGTCCAATACTCCTGCAGCACAAGCTTAGATACTTATGTTAAGTTTGGTTACTATATGAAGCTTTTTTAGCATATTTTGACATAGTTTTACACTCTACTGAATATTTTCAAGGTTATTGCATCTGTTCTTTGTTCCTTAGCATTGATGTTACAATCAGACCCTTTTTCTCTTACTACTTGGACTAATATGAGTGGAACATGTCCTGCCCCATGGCAGGAGGTTTGGAACTAGATGATCTTTAAGGCCTTTTCCAACCTGAACAATTGTATGATTCCATGATGATTATACTATCAATTTCTTATTGCCCAGGCCAATATAGGCAAAAATTAGGTAACAGAGGCAGGATTTGACTTCGTGGGGACTGCCATAACTGATCACATGGAGTCAGGTCCTTTGGGGTTATCAGGTCCTGCTCAGTACTATTTCTTCTGGGCCATAGCTCTTCCTGGAAGAACCATCCAGCTATACCTGTGGTTTGTTTCTTTAGCTGGACTTTTTATCTGGAATGGAGCTGAGTATGCGCATGATGACAGATGTGGAATGGCTCATGATTGGTGTCTATACAAGCTAATAAGGCCTGTATATACCTACACATAGGTATCTGAGAAACTACAAACAACCTGCTAGCCCAAACCAAGTCAAGAAGAAGCAGCACTTGCTGTCTGGCCAACTGGTCAGCCAAGACACCTTCCTTTTGGCTACAACGAACTTGTTTCTTCCTCTTTTCTTGCTCAAGCAAATTGCTCAGAAACCTTCATATTGTTTAACCCTATTTCAGGCTATGTGAAGGATTAGGTTAGTCTTCTTTCTGGGTAAACTCGTGGGCCACAAGTAGGCCCTTTCTAAGTCTGCGTGTTTGATAAAAATGTTTTTAAAAGGTGTTTACTTAATGAACAGTAAATATTTGCTCTCCTTTATTATGTTAAATAACGTAACAAATATCTGGTAGTTAAGCAACAGCTTTAGTCAAGTGTTTTGTTAATTATTTAGTCAAAGTACTGCAGCTATCTGTCTGTAAAGAGGCTCCAGAAGGTAATATTACCATCATGTACATATAGCATCTGCAATCTAGTAGAAATTTTCACAAAAGAAACCTTCAAATTCTATCCTTTCTTCTGCCGAAATAGTAAAGGAAGGTGATAAACATTTTATTGTCAACTTTGCTTCTCAGTCTACAACTGAATCTAGAAATGTACCATGTTCCTTCCACAGTTCAATGGCAAATGGATCTTAAAATAAACACTACTTTACCTCAAGATGCTATAGGCACATGTGGATGGAACACACTGTTTCTCTATGCTTTAATTAACAGCTTTAGGAAAGTACATAAAGAGGAAAATCCACAGAAAAATTAAATGTGCGTTCCAACTAGAATACCCATGAACAGGGCCTTTTAAAATTTCATTGGCCTGACTTGTCAAATTCTGACACCATATAATGCATTCAAGGTTTTATAAGCCCAGTAAGCCAGTGTGATACCAAAAAAGGAAAAAAATTGGAAACCACAATTGTAATATCTAGAAACAGTCTACATTCAGTTTAGTATAACAGCTGTAGGTTCTTGAGCATTTTGATATTGACTGTCTTTTTTTCTTTCCTTATACAAAAATAGACAGTTTTGGTTTGGACATATTCTAATTTGATGATGTTAGAAAACTATTGGGAGGGGCATTTATCCAATTTGCATTGACATAAGAAGGGAAGAAATGGTTGCTTGGCCATGTAATTGTGGTATGGGTTTCAGAACCCATTTTCAGAAGCATTTGTTGTACAAAATGGTGACCATGGGAAGGGCTATTATCATCTCACTCTCCTGATAAACTTGAGCCTCAATTTTTCACTCAAAAATTTACTGTGTTTTAATAGAGCCTGGAGCATTTCTCCCCCCTCGTTTCCCCAAGTCTTATTATTCACAGTGTACAGTTGCTGGACTGTCATGAGTCAAAATAATTTTATCTCAAAAGTCAAGCATGGCAAATGATATCTCTCTGGAAAGCTGAACAGAAATTAGTGTCCTGCTGTCTCAGGGAGAAGTTCTGTTTCAGTCCTGACATTTTACACTGCAGGAAATATTCTCCTAATGCTAGAGATGCACTGACTACACATACACCTCTGTATTTGAAATATAGATTGATTGACATACCTGTCTTAGTACATGAGTCTGAATTCATGGAAAGACCCAGAAAAATCCAGCTAGTCAGACAGGCTTTACCAGCCTCACAAATTTTGCAAAAGTGTCTGTGGGACAACAGGTTGACAAAATTGACAAATCATTACTGTTATAACTGTGTTCCTTGACTGTTCCACACCACTCCTGCAGCAGCTGCATGCAGGATCCATCACATAACGTGATGTCAGTAAGGACAATGTCCAAAGAAAATTCATAAGCCCACACTTTGCATGTAGTAGCCATTGCATTTTTATGTAGTGGTACACTGTTCTTTTCCCCCCAAATCATATCCCACAACATTCATCTTAATCTATTGATAGTCCTTTCCTCTTCCATATTTATATTAGAAGTTGACAATATTAAAAAAAGGGTCTTCTTTCCTCTTTTTTATACCAGGTCCCTGATAATCTTGGGTGAAGTTCTGAGTCTCATTTTTTCTGCTGTGAAACTACACAAACCCGTAATTTACATACAGGTTTAAATACGAGCATTTCTTTACTAATAGAAAACCAAACCTCAAGGGTTTTTTTTTTCTCTCAGTTTATTTTTTCCAGGAACATATTTATCTGGTTGCCTGTTGCAAAATCCTCTACTGGAAGGTCAAAGATTAAAATGCAACACCCTCCTCCTGTGCCCTCAACCCAAATGTAGCAGACAACGTCTGTTGTCTTTGTTTCCTGCTACTCAGCATTTGCCAGACACTGATTATGAATAACACCCTGAGCAGTTATCTCTATATGGTATGTTTCTAACTCAAATGTCATAACCAATGAGTCAACATGCATAAGAGAAATTAGATTACCTTTTAAAATAAGTTCACAGTAATACTTTTCTTAAATGTCATAGCTTACAACTCATTCTTTTGCATGACATGCAATGTTGAAGTAAAACCCACTTGTGAATGTACACTGACTTAATATTTCCATGATGAAGAGAGGACCAGATTACTTTTCCATAGATCTTTATTTGTTACATTTTGAAGCTCAGATCTGTTTGCTACACAGACTTAAATACACGAGTGCCTGTATAAACACACTACCATTTCTTTCATACGTTTGTCTCTCTTTTTGCATTCAGAGCACTTCATAGACGGAAAGGAAATAAGTCAGACTATTGAAAATTGGAAAGCTTTAAAATAAAATAGCGAGCAAAGAATGTTCCAGTAGGTGGGGCAATAAAAATGAAAGGCGGGTCCCCCAAGAGTCACAAACATGGAAGATTATAGTGGAGGAAACAGCCAAGATTGGATAAGGTGCCGGCATAGAAAGAAACAACACCAGAGACACATGCTAAATGGTTCCACAAAGGAGAATGAAAAGGGAATTTGGAATTGGTGATAAAGGACCCATTATCTACTTTTCTTTAATTGACTGACGTTACAATAGACATAAAATATGGACATAAAAACAAGGAATCCTGTGGAACTATTAACATTTAAATAAGTGCTTTGTGGGAAAGGTTCAGAGACAGAGAAATTCATTTAGAGTGAATACATTGATCAGTATATGGACCTATTTCCAGGGATGGTGGTATTATTATAGAGACTAACAACTGCTACAAATTTGTTTGTGCTTATGAAAACCAGTTAACTTCTTCGCTTTACGCAATAATTTGTATGTTGCTGTATCTGCCACTGTATCATGGACCTGAGTGGCAGACGCATCCTGGAATCTAGGCCCAGGTCCAACTGCAAGTTCAGAGGTACTATTAGTTTCTGTTTTTCATACTAAAGCCAAGAAAAGGATCCACCCAGCACCAGAGAAGCTCTGAGGCCAGCCATGGCCATGCTCCCTAGAAGGATCCTGGTTTGCCCTAACACTGAGGCCCTCAGCTTGGAAAGTCTTCAGCAACTTATGAATCTTATGCTCCTTATCTTGGAAACAGACATATTTAAATCTTAAAAGGGGTTGAAATCTTTGGCTGTTATTTTCACCACATGAATATGCTGGAGGAGCAAATATCGTTTTGCTCCCTGTTGTACTAAACCGTCCACATAGGTTTGTGAAACGGATGTGGGTCCAGGAGTTAGTAAATCCTTTAGTCTAATCCCACCTACAGACAAATATTATAATTTTATGGTTAAATAGCTGTTTGAAAAGATTACTTCAATGGGCAAACATTTTTTTCCATTTATCAGACTGTCTCAAAGAGTTTTCTGTGAAATACTAAACTTGCAATCTGAAATTGCACCAGAATGAGGCTGAAAATGCAAATCTTTGATTCAATGATCTTCTGACCAACCTTAGGTTTCCTCTAGTGATAATGCATCATCACCACATCACAAAGTAATGGTTGGTGTTTTTTGTTTTTTTCCCTTAAAATCCTCAGGCTGCAAAGTCCATATTTAAGTTTCAGAAATGGGTCTCACTTCCAAGACACGAAGTACCAGTCACTATTTCAAAGAAAGGCTAAATTAGCAGCTAGAACACTAACTGGGCATTGGAGTATAGCTTTTGTTGGACTAGACTTCAAAAGCAACAAGAGAAGTTGTTTAGCCTTGTTTCTTTATAGCGGCCTCTCACTTTTAAAAGTTTTTAAAACAGAGTAAAAGAATTCTGTCATGTAAAATTTAAAAACATTTCTAAACAGAAATATACTTGAAACTTAAACCATTATAATTACTTGATATTCGAGAGTGAAAGTGAAATATCATGTAGTACATACATACAGTATTTGTATCAATACCATAGTTTTTCATTACTTACAGCTGGTAAGACCCAGATTTTAAGCACTTGGCATTGTCTCTTAAGAATTTTATGTGCCTGGACATTGACAGGAGAATAAACAATTCATTCTGCCTAAATTCCCCCATAGAAACATGCCACTGGATATGAAGATGAGCACATGGAGATCTAGTCTAATCTAGCTAAAATTTTTACTTTTTCCCTCTCACTAACAATGCAATGTAAAAGGTGACCAGGGGCATTGTTATAACATTCTTCTCTTCCTGGAGATTTACATGAGTTTAGGTGGCGGACTATCTGAACCAAGATGGCAGAAGAGCTGTAGATGGGAGACAATAGGCTGTGATGGTCACTCCATTCTGAGAAGGACAGTCACCCACCATTTTAGAAGGATTATCCATTTGATACAAACTAGACAAAAACAAAACTCAAAAGCATACCTCAAGCAGAAGCCAGAACCTTAGGTCTCTGCTGCTTTTCTGCTTTTCATCTGGTCTTACACACCTCTTTCATACACAGTTCCACAATGGCTCTGTTTCAATGTGAGAAAATCCAAGCCACCTGAAGCAGAGGAGCCACTTCAGCTGCACACAGCTTTGATTGCAGGTCTATAGTTAGTCTCTGACCAACATGCTATTTATAATGCAGCTGATGAGCGTTGGTGTCACCACCACGTTCTCCTCCACCTTCTTTGGACATCTTATATAGGACTTGTGTTCATTTGTTTAAATACAGATCATGACAGTGTGTTCAGACAGGAACCTGAACACACTGAACACACAAGAAGAGGCATAAGAGACAGGCAAGAGGCAACCTGATTACCTCAAGAAGCTCAGGGCTCGCTAAAGAAGTGACTATGGAGCAAGCAGCTCCAGAAAACAGGCCAACTGGCAGTTCTGGGAGTAATGATTTTACCATTATTTATAAAACTGAATTACTTTTCTCTTTCAGCTCTGTTTTAAAATACTCTTCACACTAGTTGTCCCCCTTCAGTCATGCCCAAAAACCACTGAATGTAGGAAATGCCATACCGGGTCAGGCTAGTTTTCCACCTAGCAGTGTATTCTGTCTCAAAAAAGTGGCAACAGAGGGTGTTTTAGAAGAAAGTACAAAGCTGGCCAATTCACGCAATTCTTTTCTCTTGTGCATTCCCAGCATTCATGAATGATCATCTGGGATATGAGAGGGAGCATCCTTCCCAGTCATTTTAGAATCTCTTTACAGACGTGTTTTCCTCTAACGAATTTGTTGAACATCCTTCTACTGTGTGCCTTCACAACCTTTGACAATAGGCTCCAAAATTTCGCTAACTGCTGAGAAAAGAAGTACTTTTTTACCTGTTTTAAACCAACTTCGTAACAGTCTTGTAGAGTGCTCTTATCCAAAGAAAGCAACTGAATAACAGTTCTCTGCTTAGCTTACAAGAAATTAATGACTTCGTGAGCCCGAGTCACATTCTTCTTCAGGCTTTTTTCCTCTACACTAGAGTTTTGTAGCCTTCTGAAAGTCTTGCTTCTTAAGGGCCGCATCCTAGCCATTTCTGTTGCCTTTCTGTCTAACATCTTATATTTCAATGCAACCTTCTTGAGTTATGAAGATCAGAAATAAACACAGAGTAGACAGTAATGGATGTCTGTTTGGTGACTTTGATTCTTAGTCAGGATTTGAGCTGTAGATATGTCCTAGGTTCAGCAGTAGCAGTCATTTTTCTCCTTCTTAGTGGCCTGGTGCAGGGCTGTGTTTTTGACTTTCAGCCTCGGAACAGCGCTGATAACGCCGATGTTTTTAGTTGCTGCTCAGTAATGTTTACACTGACCAAGGACTTTCTGAGCCTCATGCTCTGCCAGGAAGGAGGGGAAGCCAGGAGGAAGCAGAGACAGGACACCTGACCCAAACTGACCAAAGAGGTATTCCATACCACAGCACGTCGTGTCCAGGATGTAAACTGGGGGTAGTCACCTGGAAGGGTTAGATCACTGCTGGGTTGGGCTGGGTATCGGTTGGTGGGTGGTGAGCGGTTGTATTCTCTTTCCTTGTTATTTCCCTCATCATTATTATTACTGGTGGTAGTAGCAGTGATTTGTGTTATACCTTAGTTACTGGACTGCTCTTATCTTAACCCGTGGGAGTTACATTCTTTCGATTCTCCTCTCCATCCCTCCTGGAGGGGGTGGGGAGAAAAGGGGAAAGTGAGAGAGTGACTGTGCAGTTCTGAGTTATGGCTGGGCTTAAACTATGACAAGATGTCAGCAAATGCAGAAGACCTGCTCTTTTCCCATCTGGTTTCAGCAGTAGGACAGAAGTTTGGTGGACAGCAAATGTGAACCCTCAGCTCCTGATTCACAAAATCTTCTCCAGAACAATCACCAAGCTCCAATGGGTAAGGCCTCTCCATGACCATGAACAAGTTTTTGTCATTATTTATAAGAAAATAATTTTACTAATTCTCTGTCCCACTGTATGTTTAAAGAATGTACAATAACTCAATCAGACAAATTTCTTTGAAAGTTCTTTAAGGCAGCAAACCAACTCTGACTTGTTGTTGGACTGGCGCAATGAAGACCAGGCCCAATTATTTCAAACTTTAAATAAATGCAAAACACATTTAGAGCTGGGAAGCCTGTACTGTCAATGATCTCTGCAAAAATTATAGCTAAATGTTTCTGATTATATTAGCTTAGTATTTTAGTGAAGTCATTCAATGAGTGAGTCTACACACAGTATTTCCTTTTAGAAAGCTAACACATTCTGTTTCCAATTCAAATTGAAAGTTTTCCAGCCTGTACGCCACTGCACCACTGACTCCTATCGCCTCTGTAGAGACTGTGTATGCTTTAGCTTTGTGTGATTTACTGTATGACACTGAGCAACAGCTGACATTGAGACCCCAATGCCACAAACCATTCCTCAGGGTCACATCTCCACATTTGTGCAGAGATTCAGAGTAGAACTGTCCCTTCAAAAGAAAGGTTTTGCAGATGTGAATTAAAGTCAACCCAAAAGTCAGGTGAGATGTAATTGAGTAATAAGAGATCTTCAGGCAGCAAGAAATTTGAGATAATGGCTCCTGTCCAATATGTTTCTTCTTGTCTCAAAATCTGGGACTCCAGTTCATCCCCAGTTTGTATTACAGCCTTTCAAAGTAGCAAGGGTTCAGTTTCTCCTCTGATTTATGTTATACCATTTACTTAAGCGCTAATGCTCTTCTATTGCCTCTCTACTGAGAGACTACTAAAGTTCTTCTGTTTACTGATGAGCAGACTTATTCCAAAGCAGTATCCTGCTGTGAGCATCTCCCAGCTTCCTTTCTTAGTCAGAAAACTTCCAAAGAGGAAGGAAAAGATTATCTTAATGCAGACTAAGACAACCTATGCTAATTAACCCATATTAAAGTCCTACTGCAGATAAGATTGTTACAGGCTGATCCATGTCAGCTAGTAAAGGAAAAAGCTAAGATTTTTTATCTTTAAATGCAATAATATGAAACTAAGTGCAGTTTTTTTAAGGTACCTGAAATAAAGTAAGCTTACTGAGGAAAGTGAAGGTATAATTTGCTCATTAAAGAAACCTGTTAAAAAGGTTAGTTAAATAAATAAATAAATTCTTAACATTGGAACTAGGAATGCACTTTCCAAAAGTAATGAAGACTTATTTAAACATATGTGGCTTTAATTAATTTTTTAATTTTGTGTTTTATTTCCACAGTATTTTATTTTGACAATGGAAGTCTTCTAATGCACTGCAATAAACAGGAAAAAGAACTAGGAAAGTTGTAAATCACTAAAGCTGATGCTAAAGTGTTCTTTCAATAAGAATTTGCTAATTGATAGAAAGAGAAATGTTTTGCTACAGTTCGCTTGACTTGAAAGAATTCTGATAAATCCCTGGTGAGTTTTGAAAGTTACTTGACTTCCTCCCTTCTCCTTTGCCTGAATCCTGGCCTGTGTAACATGGTGACAGGAGCCTGGAAGCTCAGCTGCCTGTCACAGAGCACATCCACAGCCTGTCCCTAGGGCTTTCCAATCTCCTGCCCCGCATTAGCCAGAAAACTGTTAAAGCTGAAGATGTTAGATCTACCTGCACGCCACTCACTAGAGCAGCCTTCAGAGAAAGTGGAAAAATGGTGCTCAATCTGTCTTTGTGAACATAACTATGACAAATGTGAGGACATCAGAGTGTTATGGAATTAAATTTCTCCACTAATCAGTTCTAGGAAATGATAGTCATTCTGGATGAAAATCTTTATTTACTTGCTGCATCTAGACAACATGAATCCTTTTTCCACTACCCAGCCAAACGGCCAACATAAGTAGTGCTTAGAATAGCTCTGAGGGAACATTAGAGAACAGGGTCTTTCTTTTATGTTATTTATTATCCATGTTGGCTGATCTTCAATATTTTCATCATCTTCATAGGGACTGCGTTTCCTTGCAGTGTCTTTCACTATCCTTGGGGACTCTTAAACATTTATGTCTGCACTCAACAGGAGAAATTGAAAATATTGTACGTGACTTCAAGCTAAATCCTAGACTAATGTATTACCAGGGAAATAATGAACTTATGGCAGATCTGCCAATTTTACTTGCAAGGAGAACTATGGAAAACCTGTTCTTGTAGCAGCCAACAGGTAGATGTGCACAGTAACATAAAAAAGTGTAAGGCAAGGTTTAACATATCATATAATTGCTTTCACTTCTGGCTTCTGTAGATTGCTATTGGCGTATCAGCATCTGGACCCTTGAATTAAAGGAGTGACTGGTAGCCTTAGCTCATAGATACCACTCTTTCATTTTCCCATTCTAAAATTTCCAAAGAGAAATGATAAGGGAAAACCAGAATTATCAGAGAAACCTGATTTCTAGTATGCAGGTGCTCAACACTTTTTTGAGACTGTCAGACTGTTTTGAGGGCGGGGATTTGGGTTATCCATTAGTCATGTTTCTAAAAATATTTGTCATTATGTATTATCTTATCCATAAGCAGATCTGTGGAAGGCAGATCAGCATTTACTTTTTCTCTTGAGAAATGGCTTTAAAAATAGGTTGTTAATTTGCAGCTGTTACCAGCTTATTAAGAAATATATATGGGATTTATCAGCAGTGAAATATGATTATTACTTAAATATGATATATTATTCATGATGCTTACTCATATATGAAACACACTTAACTCATCACAGTTAAACTGCAGCTTTAAATTTCTTGTGTTACACAACTGAATTTAGTGTTCCATTAAAATACTTAATGACAAAAAGTTGACATTTTCTTTCAATAAACTCTACAACAAACACAATAGCATAACTGATTTCCTTGGATAATCCAGCAACACTAGCTATTGCAAGCAAGGAGTTTGAAAATAAAGTTTATTTATGGCTGATAATGAGCCTCACAGTAATTGTCATGCTAATTAAAAATATTCAACTTTATTGCAAATTAATATCAAGCAACTAAACAAAAAGGCCTTTACTTTGCACTTTGGCTACACTCTATGCTCTAATGAGCAGAACCCTGTTCTAATCACAGACCTCTCTGACTTCAGCCAAGAGTAGCATGGTTTGAGGACTGTCAAAGCCATCTCCCCCTCTTTTCTCCAACATCAAATCATAAATGACTCCAACCATTTTAGCTCTGAGGCACTGCATTCAGTGGGAATCACCCTATTAACTTCAGTGGAATCAAATTACAACTCTGAAGTTAAAGAAAAAAAGTTCCATGTCTTCTTTGACAAATCATGATATAATTAAAAAAATAATGTAAATTCCAGTTCTATATTAAACAAGAAATACAGGAAATTGACTACAATTTGGGTTTTTTTCTAGTTTTTTGGCATCATTTCTGTCTCAGAAAAGGTATCATTTTCCCCTATAATCTATTAGCATCTTAGCAAGGATACTCTCCTTCAACCATTCTCTGCACTAAAAAAATAATGCGCACTGATGCGATCACTGTAAGGGGGAAAATTTAGCATTTTAGGATCAGTTGTCTTTCATGTATTATTTTAAATCCCTATAGATGCATGATTATGAATGAAATAAAATGGCTTTAAGTAGGCTAGATTTTCAGGTAATTAACTTGCATCTCTCACTGAAAGCATTTTTTTCAAGATGGCCTGAAATGCCTTCTACTTTTGACCTTTAAAACCTTTGCTTTCTGGATTTTATTGAATGGCAATCATGAAGAATTTGAATAAAAATTCAATTAATATTTTTATTATCTTGTCTTGACCAGAAATTGTTTAAAACTCATTTGCTCAGATTTTTGTACTATATTCCACCCCTGTACCTCTGCCCCCCAACTCTCCAAAGTGGGCATCACTTCAATCTTTTTCAAAAGCTGTCAGTTTGTATTTTTGACTGCCTGGAAAAGACAATGCCTTGAAAAGCTTTTATTTGCTTTGTTATTTCATTATTTTAATTTGAAATATAGCTTCTGGTTCATGGCCATTAGTTTAGAAGTATTATTATGCAAGTTCTTGCTTCTATTACTTAGTAGCAAATCTTGTTTTGGTGTGAGACCAGTGTACTACAGTTTCAACTCTTGAGAATCTTTCTGAAGATAACATTGCTAGTTTTTCATTGCTAGTTTTTCAATCTTACTTACTCTTCTTGCATTACTCTCCTCATTCTTTCTCATGAAGTACTGTGAAAATATTTACTTAAAACTTTTACATTTACAGAAAATAATTTAAAAACGGTTGTCTCAAAAGAGCACCTGTCTTTAGACAGGAAAAAAAATCTTAAGTTGTATTTCTTGTCTATTCCCAGGTTTATGCTGTGTCCTTATTGTAGAAGCAAGGTTCTATTTTTCCACAGGCTTGTCTCACTACAGAAACAGCACAAATTAGTACAATAAACTGTTTGTCTTTTGTGATAAGATAAAGACCTTTTCCTGAAGTTTTGTTTTGGGGGGGAAATATTTTGTGCTGGTGATAACTCGCTGTGAGCCATTTCGTTATTTTCCTTCATCTGAACCCAGCTGTAGGGATCTATTTAGATTTACTATAGAACCTAATTAACTCTCAACTTCTTTGAAATAAGAAACTTGCGCTCACACTCGTATCAGTTTCACCAGCAAAACATAGGAAACTAGGCGTTTTTCTGTTCTTAGTCAAGAACTGCTTTTTTACAAGCCAATCGACATTTGACATGGAGAATAGTGAAAAGGTTATTAAGAATATTTTTATACCTGCTAATCTTATGTGTACATTGTGATCTATATGGGTATCGCACCCAGTACAGAAGACAATGAATAAAATGTTAATGTACTATTTTCCTTGTACATAAAATACATTTCTTTCCCTTTACCTCCTACTAGCCTAGACTGTAAAGAGCAAACATTTTTGTTTATGGTGGAAATGCTTCCCTAGGTAGGCACGCTTTCCAAAATGATTTCGGTACTGCTCTCTAATACTAATGCACAAAGTCTGGTATCAATAAGTTTGTGATGGTTAGAAGTAATTTCCATGGAGAAATATTGTTGTGGACACTTAACTTTTGAAACAACAAGAAAAACCTCAAAGAAAATTTTGTGGTTTCTTGAAAACAAAAAAACCTAAATGTATGCGTTATACTATTCTTTTTTTTTTTTTGGCATTCAGCTGTAATATGGTATGCGCACAACAAGGTTTTGTAGCATGACATACTAGGAAAAAGTCTAACTTGTTATTTTCTATGCAGACTGAAAAGCCACTTAAGTAAGATCTGCTCTGATTTCTCTCCAATTAAAATAGAATGCAAATAGCTGAAAGTTCTTAAATAATGTAAACAGCAACAGTAAGGGTACTATTAAAAAGTATCTGGCTGTAATTTTAGCTTTTAAAACTCTGTTTTTAATTTTTCCCCATATACCACTGGCAAAAAAGGAAGTTTCTTTATAGGGACAAATGAACAAAAATGCAATGGAAATATGAGAAGATATCTTTAGTATCTTTCAACTTATATTTTTAGCTTAATTCCCAACTTCATCAAGACAACTGCTATCTACTAATAAACAATCTCAGCCCCACCTTCAGTTACTTTATGTAATGACTTTCTTACTTTAAAACCTAACAAGCAGTGAGGCTTTCGGTGAGCTGCTTACTAGTGTAAATGACCATACAATGCTCTCTAAATCTCTCTTGGAGAAAAAAGCGATCCAATTTTTCCTCAATTGGTGGGACCTAGAACAGTGATATCCAAGTCCATATCTGTAGAATGCCAGTGACACATAATAAAGTCAGTTATGATTATATATCACCTTTTCTGTTTGCTATATTTACTATTGTCTGAAAAGATGATAACCATTTTCACTTTACACGCCTTCAGTTTCTTAACTGACCTAGGTAAAGAAGAGATTTCAGGAATGGAGTGCTAGAAGGCAAGCACTCATTTATGCACTGACTTAACATAAGTAAGTAAGTCAGCTCTTTCCACTGTCAAGGTTATACAAGGGGTCGCCTTCATGTTTCGAGGTGACTGTAGAGTGGAAAGGTGCTTCCTGAACTTAGAGTTTTCATAATCCTTCTTCTATAAAAACAATTAAAAAATTTTGCTAGTTCTTTATGATTGCAGTTTTGTCAAAACTACTATTAACTGTCTGCAGTCTCAAAACTGTAAAAATTTAAGCTATTCATGTCAATCTTGAGGAAGAAGGAAAGCCAAGATTGCTAGTAGGACAGAATAATCTGTTACAAAAGTTTTACTCTGACCTTCTATAGAGGCCTGCAGAAATGTCACAAATGATGAAATAACAATTGATTCTATTATTTTGATAGCTTCAGGCTTCCTCAAAATAATTTCTGTAACTAAGGGGACAGAGAGTTTCAAAATTTTTTTTTATTTATTTATTTTACAATTACCAGCTGAATTCCATACAGACGAGAAGAAATAACATCATTCAGCTGTTTACCACCGACACCACAGTTGTTAAGAAAATTCTATTTGTTGCAGAACTTTTCTTTTTTTTTCTGTCTGGAGTAATACTGTTAGTGATGATCCAAAATTTTTGAAACAGGAAAGAATAAACTCCCCCATTGTGGCTGAAAATGCCACTTCTAGCAGTCTGAGTTCTTATGTGAAAAGACATTAATATTTACTGCTGGAGCTCTTTGTCAAAAATAATGGGCAAAATTTTTCTGTATATGCATGTGGAGATCTGATTGGTACCAGAGAAACTCCGGTCCAGTAAAAGAGAAAATTCAGCTCTTAAATGGCTGTCTTTTTTCAGTTACCTGCCATGTACAGGCAAGGACAAATGAGAGATAAAACTCTGGAAAAAGTCTTCTCAGTCCTTTAATGTTATGTTTAATTTGTGTTTATTTTATACCATGAAGGAAATATTCAGAATTCAAATATATATCAGCATGGCTGACACCAGAATTTTTTATTTCTAGTTTTTAAAATGTTACTCCTATTACTGACATTTTGAGCAACTGTATGCAGTTATTTATTTTCAAGTCTTTTTCTATAAGGATTTAAGGACAAAGGAGAAGTTTTCAAGTTCAGTCAGACTACAGAAAAAAGAATTAAAAGATAAAATGTCATTTGTGATATTTTATATTCTTTTGAATGCACATGGATGTACTTGGACATTTCACTATTATGCTGACAAAAACCAAAGATGACTTAAACATTTTCTCTGACAATAAGGACGGATATGAGCTGTTTGAATCTTCCAGTTTAGACAGTCTGTTCCAACAGAATAGGAATTGAATTCTTAAAAACCTTCAAAAAAGTTAGTCTTATAGCATTCACATTTATGAGGTCTCCTATCCAGCTCAATAATGCATGCTGCTTGTTTGGCACATGGTTGTCAATAAGACTATTGAATGTTTGAAGAGCATTTAAATGATGATAGATGAGGTTAAGACCAAGGGTTTCTTTAAGGGTCATTCTACTTTGTGATCCCTATTTTTACTGATTTCCAGATTATCTGGTCTTGGAAAATAAGTTCCTTGCAGCAGAGGTGAGCTTTTCAATTTGCTCAATAGAAAACTTGGGATGTGCGTCAAATAACTACTAATGCCATGTTAACATTCTTCCTCCCATGTTATGGACTGTAATCCCACTCATTGGCCACGTGCACCAATTTTGTAAATTCAGTATTATGTTTAAATCCCAGTGAGATTACTCAAATTATTCAAACATAAATCTTTCTAGGATTGGGGCCTAAGGCTATGTAGTCCCACGGCAGAGAAAATTTTTAGCTTGTCTTCTACAGGGCCAAGCACATTGTCAGACATAACAAATAAATAATACTGTGGAAATATCATTATCTGAATCACAAGTCTATTTTTGCAAAAATATCATGTTCCATGTTCCCTAGTGGTTGAAACGTTATTCCAGGCTAGATCAACCTTGAGTTCATATTTCAACATTTCATATCATAGGATAGCCTAGTGCTGTGTAATTCATCCAGTGGATTCCTATTTATCATTAACAACAGCATACGGTTTTTTTAAGAAAAGACTAAAGATTTTACCATTTTCTTCCCAGGAACATAGTGAATACAACATTGGAACAGAGAAGCTCTACTTAATGTCAAATGTTGCATTTCATTTTTATAAGGGTTATGATGTGCTTTGACCTTCTAATTTTACATTGATAATACCTACTCTACTGTAATCAGTTGCATGTAGTACCCAGAGTTAATTACCTTGCATATGCTTGACTCATGTTTACTTGCACAGGTTATCCGTGCAATTATCTAATTTACGACTAAGCTTAAACCACGACAAGTAGCATCCCTAATAGTAGTATCCCTACTGAGATACCCTTTCTAGGTAAGAAAGAACTGCAAAACACTTCAGATTTCAGAGTCTCTTTTGAGCGTTTCTATTCCTGGACCGTATAAAAATCTGTCTGGGGATCGAAATAGTATCATGTGCTCTTGAGAGATTATTCATCTCCTGCAAGGCAGGATCTGCCACATCACTGTCACCAGCAGTTTTTGTCAAACTTATTCTGAGAAACCTCAGATGGTGGAGACTGCTGTGAAGCAATATGCTTCACAGTCTTCACCTGTAGAGAGCCTTCCTTCATGTCTAACACAAATCTTTCCCTTGGAATTAAATGGTAGCAACTAGATTCTATTTTTCATAGTCCATTTTGTTCCCCTTTTCTGTCATGTCAAACCTTTGAATTTTTTCACCAAGATCAAGGCTTCAACAGCAAACAATAAGGCAGTTAAATGCTAGATCATTCTACTTGCTGGAGTCTAAAGACTTCAGATACAAAATTTTTTCTCTCTCACCCTTGGTTTAGTTTATTGAGCAGAATTGAAAATATGAGTATGAAGCCTCAATCTGATCTATTTTCTCATCATAACAACTGCTGATTTTCCTTGTTTGTATTTAATTTCTATATTCATCTTTTCCTAATCACACTACTTCCTCAAATTATTCTTATATGAAATTATTCTGAATTACATGAGCTTTTTCATCCTACTCTGGCTACAGGTACCAGCAGGATATTCCTCTCAGATACACTGTTTTTTGGTGGTCCTGATCCCCAGTTACTTAACAATTAACCCCTTTTTACCAGTCATTTAGTCAAGAGGCGCCCAATGGGAAAGAAAGCAACAGGGAAATGAGATGTGCTTTGTGTTATGACTCTGGAACCACAAAACCTAGCCTTCAGTGGTGTGATGTAAAACCTAACAAACTAACAATAAAAAAAGCCCCAGTATTACAATAATTGTAATTTTGCCAATGCATTCTTCTCTAGTAGGAAGTGTCATCCAGAAAAAACCCATGTGCAGTTTCTTGTCCTGGGAGCAATTCTGGAAGTATTCTCATAGATCACCTATCTCCTCCTTCTCTTTGCCTCCTGAATTGAGAGCTGGCAGCCCAGCATTTGTCTCACACACCATCCGATTTTTCAGCTGAAAATCACCATCCCTTCCTAGCTGAAGTGGAGTCCTTGGGTTGTCATGAAAGAAAAGATCAGATCAAAATCCAGGGGTTGTTCAGGTACATATTTTGATTCACTCTCTCTTTCAGGATGGTCTACTCCTGATTACATGCAACTATTCCTGCAAGTCCTTTCCTATTTCCGTTTATCATATACTTCTCTCTCTTCACTTTCCATTACATTTATTCTAGCCAGAGCCTACTGTTTAATTTCTCCTTCTGGGACCTTCATTTTTACCTTGTTTACTCAAGGTCCAAGCAATTAAACTAGGGGTCAGACCTAAATGGTACCACAGAATATGTTGTGTACACCACTCGGATGGAAGTGACTACTCAATGAACAGAATGGGAGTGAACTGAGCCCACCAGACGTTTCTGCTCTCAGGTATGCACTGCTCCCTTCATGCAGAAGCTTCCTCCCCTTGTGAACTGATGAATGTCCTGGATTCTGTTTTTAAAAGTGTTTATTAATGGCATCATGATTATCATAAAAGCTGTAGAACAAATAAAAAATATAGCCCTGTTGAATGTGCAATGAAAAAAGTCAGGGAAAATACAAATCATACCGGAGGCTTCAGAAAAGTGACTTGCTTACTTAATAGGACTGAGGCAGCGTTACCTAAGACAACACTGCTATTAGAGTTTTGAAAGTTGCTGCAGCCTTTCAACCTGTTTGAAGGAAAAAGTTCCATCAGCTTTCATTTCATAATAGTGTTTTAAGATGAGTATGCAATCGACAACAAAAAAATCTAGTTTAAGGACCTAGTAAGACTTAACAAGCAGAAGGTCTCTTAGCAACAAAACCCCATAACTAATGTGAAGCAGCTGTGGTAATTTTAGAAAATGGCTCAAACTGTTGAAAAGCCATTAGGAAGCTGATATATAGAGAATAAAAAGAACCATTCAACTTTAAAAAATTTCCCAATATGGAGTGTTATGTTATTTTATAACCAAATCTTAGTCATCCGAAGTTTACATGCCACAAAATGCTATTTATGACTATGTGGCTGGACTTTCTACAAGTAGCTGGAATTCCATCACATACCTGAAATTCTCGCTGAAAAAAGAAATTGCCAATGGCTAAGCATATATTCTTCAGTGGTAAAGGTGCAATTGCCATATTTCAGTGAGGCTGATGCCACTTATGGTTTGATTTATTACATGCATTTGGAATGGGATTCTAAATAATTGGAATCAATTTCTTTAATCCTGTAACTTTCAGTCTCTATTGGAAATAATGAAAGCCACTTGCTTTGGGTAGGCTTTGCATATGGCTGATTGTCAGACATTAGCTAACAGGCTCTCTAACTTATTTGACTGCTTCTTTAATTGGAAATATCCAGTAGCTGAAAGAAAGACATATTTTAAAAAACATGTCTGAAGCAAAAAATCATGGGTGTCAGAAACAGCAAATTCTGTTGGTTTACTCTTCATGCTACTATCAGTTGATGGGTCACTAATGATTTTTACTACTCATATTTACTACAGTACCATGGTCTCAAAATAGCCTAAAACCATGGGCAGGCAAAAATTGGTTTCACTTACTAGGCAGATCAGCTGGCTTCAACTAGATATAAGGAGGCTTAAATGCTTTTTTGAATAGAGGCCAAAGGTTAGAAAAATAAAGAATATTAATTAAACAACCTTCATTAGGCAGAAACAACTGTAGGAGCTGAGTTGGATGGGCTTCCAGATATTCAGCAGTCATAGATAAATGTGGACTGAGGTTCATAACTGATGTGTGCGCAGTGTGAAAAACTGCTCTGTGCAACCTGGGCAGATCAGACTTATTGTTTTTGAATCTACCCTTGACATCAGGTTTGACAGCCCATGAGAAGACCAGTATTCAGTCCTGCTTACTCGTGTCAGACAGTTTAACTTCGACTTGCTTATGTTAAAGATAATTGTACTTGGAGATTTGATCACAGCTAAACCTACTCAGAGGATGGTTGGCAACCTGTATTTATCAAGCCTTATCTGCTATCCAGCAGAGAAAACTAAAAGGATGTTTTTTGGACAAGCTGCCTTATAGAAGACAAAGGGCAAGATATATGCTATGGTATTAAATTATAGTTATTAGGAAAGCACATTTCTAGTCAGCTTTTGAAAAAAAATAAATTTTGAGGTGAATAACTGAAAAAAATAGCAACAATTTAGGGTGATCTGATGATAAAAAGTGCACAAACAGAGCTTCCAGCTCTGACAGCCAGCATGGAAGGAGCCCAAAAATTAGTGTTACCTCTCAAAAAATGCCAAGGTAACAAGTTTCCACAAATAAGTGAATTCTTGAAAGCTCAGTAAATTGATTTCAGTATCCCCCTGTAAGCAACAGGGAAAGCTCCACTTTTCTAGTATCATGTTAATATCTGCCTCTCTAGATTCTGTTTTATGGTCACTGACATTAAACTGAGGATGGACTGTTTGCTGCAAAACAAGTGATAAAACACAACACAGAAAAGATTATATCAAGATTTCAAGATCTGGTGGTTTAGGCCACTTCTAATTGGACTGACCTGTACAGTCTCTTTCATCTGTTACATTAGATAATAAGTTTATTAACATAAAACAAATGAACCAAGATTGCTGGATAAATAAACTAAATCTAGTGAAAGTTATGGGATTGTACAGACATTGTGATATTTAGTGGCTGTGACTCAAAGTTGGAAGGAAATTGGTAACTGGCAAAGCTTTTGACACTTTTGGCTCTAAGTCAACTTAGAAACCAGATGAAGTAAAGAAACAAGAGAACATTTTTTTCAGGAATGTCCATAAAACTCAAACTATCAGAATTCACATATCTGAAATAAAAGATGCCTTCAAGTCCATTTATTCATGTGGTTAATCACTTCTTTTAAAAATGTCATAAAATACTTATCTTATAACCTGAGTATTGTACAGTGAACAATTATCAGGCCTCAATTAATGTTATAAAAACTGGCTGACTATACAATTTGGGATGAAATCTTCTGCAAATGCAAAATGCATAATTCAATTAAGGAAATACAGGGACAGTCACCTGTGATGAAAAGGCAGGAAAGAGATATAATTTATGTTCAGCTGCTCTTTTTTAAAATGTTAATTCCATTCTCCAAGTTTCTTATTATGAGAAACTTGATAATTGTTATTAAACTCAATAGCAATTCCATGTTGCTATTTGGTGTAGTTGGTAATATTTTACTCACAGCAAAATCAGATGATTTATTTTTAGTGACATGTTATATCTGGCAGACATCAACTTAGAAATAGATTTTTTTTTCAATGTTGACAAAAAACAAAAGCTACGGCTTAATATCAAAAGTCAGTGCAGTCATCTGTAAAGCCAGGTAGACAAAGACAATCTGTACTACTACCTGGAAATTTCCTGATATACATAACTTATCATTATCTTTTCTAGGCTGTATTTCTTGCCACTTAATTTCCATTTCTCTCATTCAGCTCCTATTTTCTTTAAAATTATGAAATCTATTTTCTCTGTATGCTTCCTTAAAATCTTCTTTTTTTCTACCATCCTTTGCTCTTTCTCTTTCATTCCGATATGTGTAGAATTTCCAGCTTAAAAAAAGTAGACTGCCTTGGATTTTGACCGTGCTTTGTGCTTGTGTCACTTTTTATTTTACACTAAGTTTAGTCATCTGTCTTTTCTCTTACCCATATAAATAATTATCATGAAAGTACAAAAACTGCTGTGTGTGTTAATGCCAGGTCAGTATCCACATTTTTAGAAAAGTCAGGCTGTTTGGAACATATTCAGCAAAACACTTAGAGTCCTCAAGAAGACAATCTGCAAGTGCCTTGAAGCCCACTTCTGTGATATCAGTACTAAATCATAGAAACCAGTACTTAAACTGATATCCTTTCAGTACAGACAGGAAACCGTCACAGGATGAAACTGTCATACTTGGCTGCTAATTAGCTAACTTTTAGAGTAGTGTAATTTGAGAGTAATAATAGAATAAGAGGTCTCTTTCAGTACTCCTGAGTGATGTATTGACTTGAAGTCGTGCCACTGGCCTCACCACATGCTTTGGAAATGTATTCAGAACAGTCTTGCTGAGAACCAATACTATGTTTATATCACACTAATTAATTATTTATTAATAGCAAGCATATAAAATTCACAACAACCAGAGTCTTGATTCATCCATAGATCAAGCCTCACAGGACTTTTACATGTCAATATCCTTCACATGTATCAGGGATCTTATTCTCCGTTATATGGTCCTTCAATATTAATCTAGTATTTCATGTAATAGGAGTATTCTGTCTTTAGATATCTAATTTAAGAGGCTTGTCTCTTTTATACTAGGTTTATACCAGGTTGCACAGAGCAGTTTTTCACATTACATACACAGATCAAGTGGACAGAGTTAGGCTCTTCCCCAATTTAACTGTGGACCAATAAATTAGACTCTTGCTTTGAATGATTATCTGGAAAAAACTATCCCCCATGTGCAAATGAAAAAAAGTTGTTAGCCATTGTTAGTTACAAGTATGAATATCAACCTTAATTTTTACTCCTGTAACTATATGTTATGCAAAATATTCAGAAGATTTAGATGATACTTACTTTCCACTAACGTCTGCATGACCACAGTACATGCCTGAGTTGCCTCTATGGCCAGGGGGTCTGGTGCTTTTTTTTCCTAATATCAGCAAGGGAACACCTAGGTAAAGGATGAGCTGAACCTGCTTAACAACATCTTAATGTTTAAACCAATTCCTCAGTTTTGACTGCTCAGAGTGAGACTTTCAAGATGGCTTTTTTTTAACTAAATCTTCAGAATATATCATGACAAGGAGCACTTTAATGAATTTATCCAGTTGACTTTCAACTCTGTTTTAATATGCTACTGATATATCTTAATTTGTAGAAGGAGAAAATTATGAGACCTATAAGTCAAATAAGAGAGAGGATAAGCACTCCAAACTGACAATTTGATTAATAGGAATTAGTACATGCCTAGTTTAGTCTTCATTAGTTCATGTCAGCAATGATAAAAAACAACATTAATGATGATACTGAAATGCTGAACTTTTAAAGCTCTAACTCAAGTATTCTTGTACATGCTGCAAAACAGCCTTGTTGACCCTCAAACACTAGCTATAGTGCCAGACAGAGTGTAAAAGACTAAAACTAGAAAGAATGAAGATTGTTTAGTTGAGTAAGGTTTTCAGAAATCTTATATTATTCTTAGATTTTAATGAAAAAAATCATCAGTTCTGGTAAGCTGGTACAAGGTATATATGCTTGTACCATGTATCCAGGTCTTTGAAAAAAGAGTGAACTCCCTCAGTGACTGCTATGGGAGTTATCCCAAGGATTGGAAGAAAAAGTTCAGCATGTGACAATCTTGGTTCCAAGTCTATAGTTCCTGTGAAGGGAAAATTCCTATCACTAGATCCTGATGGCATCACATTTAGGGAGAAACATAAGAAGCAATCCATCAAATAATTATAGCTTAGATTATGAAGTGGCCTATGTGTCAAGACTAATGCTCTAAAATGGATCTGTTGGCACAGTGGTAACAATTACAGAATAGTATGTAGGAGGTAGGAAGCTTCTTTATTGCTTTCATGTATTAAGATACATAAGGTGACAGTCTGAGAATCTAAACTGATTTATAAAGAAATCCAACTCTAGACTATTAGTCTAGCAGGATGATAAGTGTGGAAGACAATGGCAAACTTTGTACATGAGAGAAATACGTGTGAGGATTACAGCAGGAGTTGGATTTCCATGCTGACAGTGTCAATATTCATCTTTTCATCATGTCTCTGCTGTGTCTGAATGTTGGAGAGTCATTGAAATACAGACATCAGTCAGACAGCTCACAAGGACTAAATGAGAAGGGAAAAAAAAAAAAGCCCTGTAAAAATTGCATTGGATAGAAACTAAGTCTGACATATTCCTTGGGGGAAGAGAGCTTCCAATACCACATGAGTGTTATAATTTCTTGATTTTGATCTTTCAAAACCCTTCCAAGGACACCTTGTCCATCTCCCAGTTGTCCCACCACTGATAATGAAGGTCACTGATACGAATGACCAGATGTGAGCCTTCGTTTCCTGAAGAGATATAATAGTAATGATTTGTAGTTTATGCTCAGGACCCAGTTCCTCTAATTGGCTCTGCAGGTAGTGAGTGACACTTTGCATCTTTACAGGTTTCTGCTCAAGCTACTGGTTCTCTGTGGGGTCAGAGGCATGTCAGCTGCATGACTGTCCTAGTAAGGACTGGTACAATACTATATAAAAACCTAGAGCCTGAGTGAATAGTGTGTACCCATATGTGGGTAACTTCAAATTTATCTAATATGGAAGCTGAAATCAACACATTTGCATGCTTATCTCCAAGCTCTGTCACTGCGCATTAGCTTGTTAAAGTTCTGTAAATACAGTGAATGTGAACAGCAGAATAAATGATGTATAAAAAAATCTAATCCTGTTGGCATCAAAGATAAACCCCCCTGATTTCAGTAGGCTGGTCCTTAATTCTGATATGACTATAAAGTAATAATCTCCTGTTCTTGAGGAGGACTTCAGCTCAAAATCTGAAGAGCTAAACTTCAGAGCTTATTGCTGACTTTTCTGCTTGCAGGTTTATTTTTTGCAAAAAATGCTTTTTCTTATGTACTACTGTACTAACTATTTAAAGTAAATCCATCTTATATATGGTTGTCTTTAGAGTGCTTGTTTGTTTGTTTGTTTGAAAACAGGATATTATTACATTACTTGATATAACAAAAATATACCAAAGGCTTTTTTTCTGGCAACCAACTTCACTATGCTAAGAGATATATAAAGGAATAGCCTCAGGCTTTTGTAACGCAGAAGTAAAAATTAATAGCTAAGTGGTATGTTATGCTCTGTCTAAAAAAGCTCATTTAATTTTATGGCATGGGGTTTGCATCTGTTTTCTTTTTTTGAGTGATATTTTACAAAGGTTTGGGCCACAGCTTTCAAAGTCACTTATATAACACAAAAAAGACTTTTAAAACACGTAAAGAGCTATTGTGGAAAAAGAATAATGAATTTCCTCATTTGTCCAGTAAGTATCCTGTGTGTTACTGGGAGATCCTTCATCATAGAGGGTGGTCCACTGGTAATGTACAAAAAAAGGACAGTGTACAAAAATTAAATTATTATTTGACCCCACATCATTATATGCCACATAACTAATTAAAGCACACTTTAACAATGTACTCTTAATGTGCTCTCTGTTACTTGCATGACTCACTCGACTTTCACAAAGAATAAGTGATTTGTATTAGATGAGAGTTGCTAAGGATGTTTTTGGGGCTCGCAATTGCTGTCATTGCCATGTTAAATCACAGGCCCAAGCCTGGGACAGAAAGAGACAGGCTTATCATGAGCCAGGAAAACAGCACCACAGGACTGATAGCTCTGACTTAGGGCCTTGTTTAAAAAGTTATGACTCAGTGCAAGCAGCCAAGGATCCTTAGTCTTCCTCAGTTCACTCCAAAGCAGCCATTAAGAGCCCTAATGTTCAGGTTGCGTGCCTCACTCTGATTATTTTTGGGAAGTTGATCACAGCAAGCCTTTTTTTCCTAATAAGCATTCATCTTCATTTACTGGATGAAGGAAGCTCTCAGTGAAAGCTTTATACATGGGGCAGGATAATGGTAATTTCTGCCAAGCTTTTTAACTGTATGGGTGAATGGACTGTGAGCTTCTCTTTTCTTTCTTTGAGTTGTAAAGTAATAAGCACACATCATAATAGCTCTTCCAGATACAAGTACAAGCAAGTTATACATATGGATAATAAATTGTGAGGGGATGGGGCTCTTTGGTCTAAATCTGAAATTAGTGCTGCTAAACTTTACCATACAAGTACATAGAATATGTAAGAGATTGTTATGTAATGATACCAAAGCTTTAAAAACTGCAGAAGATTAATTTCTTTTTTTTATCGGCACTCTTTTCCATACGTCCTCAGTCTTACAGCCAGACTACATTAGCAGCATGCATTCAGTTTGCCGAGGCATGCAGTAGGAACATACATTATATTTAACACATTGCAAAAATGACCTTAGATAACTTGTAGATGCTTAGGAATGTTATTATTTAAAACTCCACGAGTGATAGTACTCCTTGGAAATTGTAAGAATGTGTTTTAATTTCCTTATTTGCCATAAAGTCTTGATTCCCAATCCAACATTATTGTGAATTTAAAAGCTTACTAGACTAGGACTGAGCGTTGGCTATCTAAGCATTAAGCCAGCATAATTTTGAGAAAAACAGATAATAGATGAGGAAGTAAAATTCCATTTTTCAAGGCAGTAAGAGAGTTTCTCTGAGGTTATTAAATCCCATTGGGGATTTAATTACTAACCATAGGGATTAATAAAAACCTTTGGAATTTAACCCTAAAGGGATATCTTAGCAGACAAATGTTAAGTAGAGCAGTCAGAGATGCAAGGCTGATGGTGTGAGTACAAAATTTTGCCCATATTATATAAGTTGATACCTATTTTTTTATGCGTGAGAATATGTAGCTATTCTAAAGCAAAGCCAAATGGATTTTCAAGATGATTATAGTGTTAAACACACAGAAATTGATGAATCCAACCCTAAAGTTGTAAATATTTCTCTAATTCTGTCCCTTAAGAGTATAAGTCACCAAATGGTTCATACACATTTAAATAATAGGATATGATATGTCAGAGAAGATAGTACTGTTTGAAGAACAAAAATTTGAGGCATTAGGTACACTGACATCTGCCATCCTCATTGTGAAAATATTAAAAAGGGTTAACGATATGAATGAGGACCTGGTTGAAACTCAGATCCTGCTGAATCTATAATTAAAGTTAATTCAGATTTCTAGGAAGTCATTTACTAATAGAAAATGTCTCCCGTTCAATAGAAAGTAAGCTTTTTGAGTAATTTGCTTACAGGGATTAAAAAATTTACTGACATGCAAAAGAATATAAATTATATGTAATCTCCACTTTTCTCATCATCCGCCTGTGAATAAACACACTCAATCTAGAAACTTCAGGAGTTCAAACCAATGAAAACATGAAAACAGTTGTTTCAATATAGGGACAGGATCTACCATTTTTAAAGAGAAATATCTTTGTTTCATTCTATAGAAATTTGCAAGTTTTACTTATATTCCTCACCCCCTGAAATAAACTTTGCATTATTTTTCTGCTTACTATTTCTTCTCCCTTTTTCCTGCATTTCCTTTTTTGCCATGGGAAATAGTCTCAAATCTTTTGAGAATAAAGAAATAAAGAAAGGTTCTCCTGAAAAGGGTAAGTACCCCAGCCAAACATTATTTTTCTCTTCCATGTCTGTTGCATATTTTATGTATGCTTTTACAAAAAGAGATAGAGGAGACAGGAAACTTTCACAAGGCACCTAATTTTTTTGAGGCTATAACTTTCTCGTTAAAAGAAAACAAAAATCCTTGTGAATTTTGACTACTTGAAATACTCAAATTCCTAACCCCATGGTCAATCTTGTCCTCTTTTTGCCCACAGTCAATGTCTTGATATTTTGCCCTTCTCTTCCTATTTCTAGTATAGGTCGTTGCTTTTTCACTTTTCTCAGGAAGTGTTCCTACTGATGCTTATAAACTGGATTGGGAGGTACGTGTGGAAGGGTATTTCAGTGTAACCCTCCAGAGCCCCCCCTCAAGCTGGGCTCTTACCTGCTTTGCTAGGTGGTCTCAGACCACAGCATGAACTAGATTCCTTTCAGGTAAAACAAAATCTGGAAGATGGACTAGCTCCAAATGGGTAGTCAGAGAAGAACAGCCCTGAGCCTACATAAAGTTACAGGAAATCCTGAATTGAACATATTACTTGCATCAAGCCCTCAGTAGAAACTTGTACTTTGCAGATCTGCTCTGGTAGTGCCGTGCTACTTGCCATGTTATTCAAATATAATCTCTTAGAAGGGGATAATGCCCCTCTCTAGATAGTATTTCCTAAATCCACCTCTGCTCTTTCTCTGCTTGCTCAGCACTAGAATCTAAATTTATCCAATGAAGCAGAGAACAGGGCTGATGTTTAACAGTCTAGTAGTTTTCACAGATTTCCCTCCTGCCAATACATTTTCCTTGATATAAAAAAAATGTGCAATGGTCTGCAAGTGTACAATTTGAAGATATCACTTTTTCTGCTATGTGATGAGTTTCTTAATATCTGTTATTGGCTATTGTATGAGTCCACATTGGCTAGCTGCAAAAACAGAGAGAAAAAATAAACCCAGTGCCAGTGCTAAAAGAAGTGTGAGCCTGTACCTTGTGTTGTTGTGGAGACAACTGCTCTTGATATTTTGTCCTTTAGCCATACAGGCAGATTTTGCTTTACTGCACTGCCATTTCTGTAGCCGCAGGTGATGTCAGGGGTTATGTTAACAGAAAGTGACCATAAGCAACAAATTCCAAAATAAATTTGTGGCATTTTTGCTTGCAGTTTTCCCTCTGTTTTGCCTCATTCAGTGTTTTTGTTTCCATTACATTTTTCAGAATCTTGCAAAATCACCAAACTGAAATGAACATGTAGGAAAAATACATATGAATTTCTGGCCACAAGCCAGAATGTCAAACTTCAGCAAAAACTGAGGGGAGGAAAGAGAAGAAAGAAAATAGGACTAAAAGATGTTCCATTAATTTTACATAGACTCCTTTAGGTGGAGCCTAATTCAGCAATAACGCTCAAGAAAGATAACATTTATAAAAGCAGTGTGTACTGTGTTACACAAGCTGAGGGAAATTATATGAATGCTTCCGGTCAGTGTTTGTTATGAAACGAAAGGGCATGAAATCATGTTCGTTTTTCAAGAGGTTCTTAAACTGGATACTGAGTAGGTTAAATGAATCGAAGACATGACTTTGGATGACCTAGAGTTTAACTCCTTAGCCCACTGATAAGACTGGACAGAGCTTCCAGGCCTTTTGGTTCACAGTCATTATGGAAAACCAGTCTAGCCTAACGTAGGTGAGTTTTGACTTCAGCTTGCTAGCCTGCCTTCTTCTGTTCCTGAATTTTCTTCATGCCTCGTTTCTTCCCTTTTTTCCTGATGAAAATGCCATTGTTCACATCAACTACATTATCAGCTGCTTGGACACTCTTAAAAATGTGGCAGAACTGGTGTCCTTTAGAGTACAGACCACAGAATAACTCTTAGCAGGTTCTGGCATCAGGCATCTAATGATCTTACTGCTGAAATTTGCAAACATATTACCAGATTGTTTAGCAAAATGGGACTGTCATTCACCCCAGCAAAGGAGACATGGGTGGATATATGCAAGTTTTAGGGAACTCCCTTGGGATTTGTTTTAACCTATTCTGATAGTGAAACAGGAAAGAAATGAGCTGCATGGTGTATATAACAGATGTTTAATTGCATCTGGGGAAACATTCATTATGGGTGTCATTCACACCATGCTTTACCTGTTCTTCTGGTGTACACCTGTGTGTTAGTAGTGCACGTGGTGGTAATGTGAGAAACTCTCACTACCAGCCTTTTAAATTTTACTATGCCCTCTTTTTTAAAATGTGCTAAATTAGATACAGAAACAAAGAAACACACCTAAATAAACAAAGGAACATAAGGAACATGAGCAATGCCACACTGCCGGAAAGAGCAGGTGGAAATGTAAGTTTAAGGGCCATTAAAGCACTGTGAAATTTTTCCGTGTGTCACAATTACAGGAACACCTGGGTCAAGTAAATTAAGACTAATCCATTGGGGGTGCTCTTTACAGTCTACTCTGGCCCCAGAATGGCTTGACCCTAACCTCTAATTCTGAACTAAAAAAGAACAAATTACGGGGAAAAGCTTACCAGTTCAGGCGGCTGTTGTCAAGGTAATTCATTGATTTGCTATAAACTACAAAGAAGGCACAGAAAAAATATGTATCAGAAAATAAGTCCATGTGCCTTAAAGAGGATATTCAATATCTATAAGTATTTGGCTAGTGTGTGAAGCTTGGCAAAGGGCCAATCTCTGACTGGCATTCCACTTCAACCACAATGAACCACTGATGTACAACAAAAGAAAAGCTTGGGCATGAGGGTTATTGTCTGAGTGTCATGGGTTCAGCAGTAGCAGTCATTTTTTTCTGCTTCTTAGTGGCTGGTGCAGCACTGTGTTTCTAACTTT
>WYDI02005353.1:18169-48481 GCA_009867235.2 Psittacus erithacus | reverse complement strand
CCTGCCCCTCTACTCTGCTCTCGTGAGACCTCACTTGGAGTATTGTGTGCAGTTCTGGTGTCCTCAGCATAAAAAGGGCATGAAACTATTGGAACAAGTCCAGAGGAGGGCCAAGGGGATGATCAGGGGATTGGAGCACCTCCTATATGAAGATAGGCTGAGAAAGTTGGGGCTGTTTGACCTGGAGAAGTGAAAACTGCATGGAGACCTCATAGCAGCCTTCCAGGATATGAAGGGGGCCTACAAGGATGCTGGGGAGGGACTCTTCATTAGGGACTGTAGTGATAGGACAAGGGGTAACAGGTTTAAACTTAAACAGGGGTAGTTTAGGTTGGATATAAGGAAGAAGTTCTTTACTATAAGGGTGATGAAGTGCTGGAATGGGTTGCCCAAGGAATTTATGAATGCTCCATCGCTGGCCTTGTTCAAGGCCAGGTTGGACAGAGCCTTGGCTGACATGGTTTATTGTGAGGTGTTCCTACCCATGGCAGGGAGGTTGGAACTAGATGATCTTAATGTCCTTTCCAACCCTAAATATTCTGTGATTCTGTGACTCTAAAACCCTTTCAATGTAGTTTTCTCTTACTCCATGATTTAGGGTACAAAGCAACCCCTTAGAATAATAACATTAGGTAGTCCAGGTCCTCAAGATTCATGATTTTAGGAAAACTTACAAGTCAAGGCTGGATGCTCAGATTCACTTCAGGAAGAAAGTGTTTTGTCCTAGGGCAAATGGTTGACAGCTCCAGTGGGCCTCTGACTTATTTCCTGAACTGAGCAAACAAATAAAACGAAAGTCTAAAATATCAAAATTCTGTGGGAAACAATGTACTTTACATGCTAATGAAGAAAAGATGTCAGTAACTGGAGCATTTCACATGACTGATCCTTTAGTTATTGCTATAAATATTGTATTCCTTTAAATATTCTTTTAGTTTATATGTGGTCCATTTCACTTTTTTTTTTCCTTTAGGCTCTGTCTTTTGTTTGTAAACTATAAACAGAAGAGAGAAACCTATTTCACACATCTTGGAGGAGTAAAAAGATAGTATGTTTTAAGAGAGTTTTGATCAGGTGTTTAGATGCTCAGTATTATGTGCCTAAATGTATGTCTACTTAATCCAAACCCAAAGATAAGGTTGAACTCCACATGCAGCCACTGTGTTTCTTGGTCTGAACTGTTAAAAAATCAGGGAAATAGGGTGCCTGCCTCTGGCCACAATACTGAACAAAAGATTCTCTGGGTTTTGACTCTACATTGGCTACAGGTTCTGTGAGACCAATGGCAAGTCTTTTGACAACTTTTATATTTTGGAATTAATATTACAATGACTTTCATACAAATTTTTTGTCTATGTTGGGACTCCATAAACAAGCAGCCAGTTATTCATGCTAAGGGCAAGTAGGAGTAAACTGGCATCCTTTTTCCCCAGGCAATTCTTTTCAGATGTTCCAAAATGCCCATGAAAGGAAAGGTGTGACCAAGTGCACTTTATTACTTCTGCTTCTGGACTTCCTTAGTTCAGGGTACTCTCCTTCAACTGCTCTTCCTTCAAAAGGCTCATTAAAAGTGCTGTTGTTATTCATTAGGTTTGTAATGAGACATCTGAGATAAATGCTTGACACATACAGTACTTGAAAGCATTTACACATTTTAAGTACCTGTGCATTCCTTTTTAACATTTTTTTAATAGTAGTTACAATCAACATTTAGTGACAAAGAAAAATATTAAAAACCACTAGATTGAATGTGTCTGGCTTCTTCCTTGTGACAGGTCAAACTCAGAAAAGAGAAAGTGAGTGAAAGGTTTGGGGTTTTTTCTTTTTCTTCATAAAGCAAAGCAAATGAGCAAAGCTGCTTTCTTTGTGAAAGGTTTTCTTCCATAAACATTTTTGAAGGAAAGACATGTTTTTCCTCCTATATGCAGAGTGCTAACACCAGTTTGATCTGTCATGGAAGCAAGTAAGCAGAGAGTTACTTGTTCCTAAAGAGAAATTTTTCTGCCCCTTTGGCTATTTCAAAATTAGCAAAATATTTCCTGCTTCTATGCCATATCTCTGGGCAGCACCTGCTATCCTGACCAGCCTTTAATGCTGCTTCACCTGGGATACTTTAATGCTGGGGTACTTCAGTATCCCACAGATAACACCTGGGCTTGGTTACTAACCTAGAGGGACTAGTTTTCATAATCCTCCAAAACAGAAGCTGGTATAGTGAAAAAACCTCTTTCTTCAAGTGGCTAGTTCTTTTCTCCTCTGTTTGTTTTGTTAATTTGGTTTGGTTTTGTTTTTTTTTTTATTTTATGTGTATTGGTTTTGTTTTACAGGGTTACACATCTTAAAGTATGGCATGATGTTTTTTACATCACTGGAGTATGGCATTGTTTGAGTAGCCTTCATTGACACATGGCATCTTAAGCATCACTTCAAAAGTTTAGTCTCGTGTTGATGGGGCTGACCTGGAGCCCATGCAGTTACCATGTGCCACTACCCCGAGAAAAGCATGACTGTCCCAGTGACTATGCTGCAGCCTGGGGTCTCTGCCAGGTCACAGGGCTGCTTTTGGCTCTGCTGTAGCGCCAACAATAACCCTCATCTCTGGGCTGGGTCCAGAGTCTGGTACAAGGCCCTGATCCATGGGAGCGAGTGGGCTGCTTAGCCCATGGTCCTGCCCTGGCTGGTAGGCTACATAGCCCTGGCCACTGCCCCAAGTACTTCAGGACGCTGTTAGCCCCCACTGTGCCTGGACAAGTAAGTACCTTATGGAGTTATCCTTACTTCTAATGGCTGATGACTTTCCATCATTACCATTGTAGCCATAACTGTAGTAAAAACTTCATAAACAGCAATTTCAGTAGCTTGGTGCATGCGTGAAAGCATGAGTAGATGCCATTCTATTGCTCTAACAAGTTTTATTAGCTCTGCTACATGTTTGAGAATTCACAATGTGATCACAGAAACACTCAACATTCACAATTTCTGTCCCAATTTTAAATTCTTCATGTCTATCAGGCTGGACAGAGCCTTGGGTGACATGGTTTAGTGTGAAGTGTTCCTGCCCATGGCAGGGGTGTTGGAACTAGATGATCTTAAGGTCCTTTCCAACCCTAACTATTCTATGATTCTATGTCAGTATCAGTGATTTTTAGTGGTGTCATCCTGCAGCAGTGGAGCAATGCCAGAACTGAATGATTTCTGTACATTAAAAGTAGTGTATTAGCGTGGTAAGAAAAACATTGAATCACACCATGCTTTGTGTTTTGTTCAAAAATCTATTTAAAAAGAAACATTCCAGAGACTGCTCTTTAAGCAAGTGCATTTTTGGTACATGTGTTGAAGACTTCCTTGAGATTGTGAATCTAGCCTCAATTTTATCCTGTGTACAAAAGGATTTTAGAAAAGATAACAAAGGGTAGGAAGATTATCTTTCAGGAGTCAAGCTTGGTATCTTGCAGACATCAAAGCGTCAAGGACTAGTCAAAGACAAGATGCATACGTGTACCAGTGCTCCACGTTTCAAACCTCTTTGGTGCCTGGGGACAATAAGCAGTGAAAAATAGAGTGCTTGTAGACTTAGAGCATAACAGTCCACCCAGTTTCTGCTGTAAAAGCCAAAGGTCATGGCCAGAAGTTTACTGCAAAATTTGATCTGAATTTTTTCCACTGTTTTCAAGAAGCATTTTATCAGAAGCTTTCAATAGCCATGGCTATCATTAGAAAAATTTCTTTCTTCTAATTCACCTATGGTAAAAGATGGGTGTGTATTTATGGGGAAATACTGAGGTTAAATTTTCTCCAAGAAAAGTAGTTACAGTACACAAAGACAAGTGGATAATAATGTTTCCTTTAACTTAATTTCTCCAGTGCCTCTCATGTTTCTGTCTTAAAGCTGTCAGTGATTTCATAGCAGCAGGAAAAAAAAGGAAATATCAGTCTATAAATCTGAAAGATGTATCTAAAGCAGAGAACAGAGAAAGTTCCAGACTCCTTAAAGCTCATTATGGACTTTACTGTACTTGATTTTACTTGAAAGTCTTTTGAATACTATGGTGACTGATGGTAATATAACACTGAGTGTAACATGAAAATATTTTATTTCCAACACCAGATTAATTTGGATCAGGTGTCAGGTTTTTTTTGAATAATGGGAGAAAAAAAAAAAAAAGGACATTGAAAATTTTTTAGTTCCAACTAGTAATGGTATTTCTCAGGAAATCATATTCAGTTATTTGGTTTTATAATTCCTAATATATCTTTTAAAAGTTGCATATACTTTACAATAAAATCTTCCTTCTTATTCAAATTGAGCATTTTTTGAAGACGGCTTATTAAATTCACTGCTCACAGGGAAAGCAAAATTGAGCTCCTGGTTCTGGCTGCGAGGCTGAGAGCTGTAGGAGTTAACTCTGGTGATGATAATGAGACTGAGCAGGCAGCAGATGCTTACATGCCTTTACAATCCAAACCTACAGAAAAATTCCTCTCACAGAAAATTTGAGGAATGTCTGGCACCCTGGAGATAGTGACAGACTTGGTATTAGCCATATGCCACCTGCAAGAGCCATTGTTAAACAAACCACAGGATTTTATAGCACTACACGAAGTTGCTTATTCACAATGAGAATGTCCCATTCCAAATTTTATCATCTTCCCTTGCAGTAACTCCTTAAACCACAAATCATTCTAAGCTGTAAAAATACTTATTACAAAAATATTAAAGTAATTTAAGAGTATTTTATAGGATGTGTTATTTACAGCCATCCATGAATAGGAACATAGTGTTTGCTATGCTGCATTATTTTTCCTGTAAAACCTCAAATGCTATACGCCTACTGTTTCACATTTACAATTTTAACATCTGTTTCCTTATTGGTTTTGCAAAGGTCTGTTGTTGTTTTCATGCATTAGCACATCTGATGTGATTCTGAGCCAAAAAACTATTCTGTAAGATATGCAAAATTCTTCATTTGCAAAATCTGTAAGGAAATGATGCCTCACTGTAAAGAGAGGTGCATTAGTGAATTCCTAAAGTCATTCTAAGGACTAAACTACATACAGCTGTTTATTTTAAATTTTAAGCTTCAGCTAATTCTGAGTTACCTTAACTAAAAGAATAAACAAAATATTTTGTGATGCAACCACTGCAATGCTTTCCTCAAAGACTCATAAAACTCAGGTGTGGCACCTGCGAAATAGAGACATTTAATTTCTTCTAATTTCTTTTACTTAGTCTTCTGCATTAATTTACCTTTCTAAAGCTGAGATACTGAAGCTTGTTGGAATATTTATTTTCAGGATTTTTTGCACTGAAGTAACTCATTCAGATTCATGCTTAGGTTCATTTTAGTAGGAAAAGGTTTACATATTTCAGAGTTTTAGCTCCAGCATAAAAGACAACCTGTTTATTGTTTTAGATCTGTTTCAGTTTCAGGGATTTTTTTAGTGGTAAGCAAAGAAAAAATTGGAATTAATGAAAATTGGAAAAAAAAAATGCACTTTATCACTGGATTAATTCTCATTTTTAATACTCTGTCATCTTCCTATACAAACATTTTAAGAAGCTCCAGCCTTTGCAGGAGGTTTTGTTTCTTTTCTCTGTGCATATTTTTTAGTGAATAAAAATGGTTGAAATCCTTCTGCTAGAGAAGTTTGTTTCAAAAAATGCAGAAGTAGAAAAATAATTATTCTTACCTCTGACTCTATTTCCGAAAGACATATTCATGACTATTATGAACTCCATCTCTAGTTGCAAAGTTCATCAAAATGATGATAAAGATGTCTGGCTTATTGTAAATATACCACAGATCTTACAGCCAGAAAGCACAATATTGTAAGAACTAAGTGTGGATAATTTTTGAACATACTTAGGCTGGCATTTAGAAAATACTATAATAATATTCCTAACCATTAATACAACTGGGTATGATGCAGTCTTTAGTAGAATAGTCAGGGTGAAAACTCCTTTTATTAGTTTTAAGGTAAAGTTGATGTATTTTTAAAAAGATTTTCATGGTGCATTACCTGAGATAATAGTGTACTGTTCATTAAGAGACAGAAAGTTCCTGCTAATCTTCTGTTTCTAAATGCGCTTCTTTGGACTCATTTTCTGATCATGCTAAATAATGACTAAAAAGAATGCATTTTGCCTTTTGAGGTAGCTACTGCTTGAGGAGCTTATCATACTCACTTCACAAGCAAAGTGATACGTATAGCGTAGAACTGCTAATCCTATATTCTATTATTTGGGGAGTAGTGAGTGCTTGTGTCTTTAAAAACATCTTAAGAGACCTATTTTCTAAGGTTTGCTCAGCTGCAAGACAGCCAGATAGGTGCTGACACCAGCTGTCTAGTTTTACTCTAATGGAGATATTCCACTCTGCAACGCATCATTATTGCATCTATTGTACCTCTTCACCTTATACCTACTGTGCAGAATGACTGACTCAGGAAAATAGAACTGTTGCATGAACAGGAAAATTTTTCTCTTGTTACCTTCACATATGGTCATTCAGTATACTACCTACATAAAAGAATTAAGACTACTATTTATCGTCAGGATTCAGTACTGATCTGGGTTGTTTTTTTCTTCTGAGTGCACTTTTTACTACGCAGAAAACTATTTCTGACTTCATTTCAGATAGCTGAGGCTCAGCACATAGGTTCTTGTCTTGGGGACTGCAACAAGCCGCTTCAGGTCCTTCAGGGAGAAGAGATATTTTTGGTTAGTAGGGTAGTCTTATAAATTATTTCCCCCTGATTTTCTTTTCCTTATTCTCCCACATTTTCACAAGATCCTTCCACAACGTTGCTGTTCTGATGTTTCACAAATAAGGTATCTAGACCCTTTGTTTCTGTAACCACAAGCAATTATTCCTTTCTGGACGTCTACATGGGGCTAAATAAGACGAATATAAATAAGTGGGAAAAATAACACAAGAAATTATTTTTCCACGCAAAATATTTATTATGTGTGTTCTTTTAAGTAGAAATGCCATAATTAGAAATGCTATAAAAATATTTTTTTATTCAGATTTTATAACATCCAGACACTGTAAGTTCATTTGCCTGTGGTGAGTCTATTCACCTTATTTCTGGAGTGGGCAAACTCTAATAAAATATTAGATATTTAATGTTTTATTTCCTTATAATATTCTGAAATACTTCCTATAACAAGTAAAAACATAGAGGATGATTATTAAAATGTCTCAACTTTAGGGGTATGGTTTCAGTAATTTCTTCTTAATTTATATCTCATATCCTTTTAATATGATTTTATTTGGAGCTATTCACTCCTTCTGAAGCTGATAATGAAATTAACAGAATAATCTTTTTCTTTCAGTTGAAACTATGACATTATAAACCCTGTTTGAATCAATTGTGCTTTTTTTACTTTCTCTTCCATTCACAATTATGACAGAAATAGATTTTTTTTTATTATTTTATTTTTTTAGGCAAAGGTATTGTGGGACATTTATCATAGATTTAAGAAAAGCTCTGAATCATATAATAGAAGTATTATCTTTAAACACCTCTTCAGACAGCTACCAATTCCCTTTTTTATTTTCTTCATCTTTGAAAAGTTTCACTGAGAATCCTGAATTGATAATATTGCCTCAGATTGTTACGAAGGTACAACAGATAGATACTGCTTTTAAAAGCTCCCACTTTTTATGTCAGCTTTTCTTGTTTGCATTTTGAATTGCAGGATCAGGAGCTGAAAAGTACCAAAAAATAATATTCATAGCACACTTGGTTTTGGTTTGGTTTTGTTTTTCATTTTTATCAGGCAAAATTTTTACTGACAAGGGGACTTAGCTGACTTACAGGTCTATCTATATTTCTACCTTGTAAATAGATTCTGATTTAACTTAATAAAAAGCATGTTTCTATATTTTATTTCTTTTGAACTAAGACTAAAAATTTACTAATTAATTAAATTCCAAGTCATAGTTCATAGAATAGCCTTTAACAGCTCATTAATTCATGGTTTAAGGACGGGCAGTTGAGTCTAGCTGTTCAATGTGTTTGTTGCGGCTGTCATAACACATCCTATGAGTGACAGATATATCATACAAGTTTGTTGTTTTCATGCTTGTTGGCAGATTGTATATGTAGGAATTGTGAAAACAGCAAGACACAGAATGCTTCCTATTAAATTCCATAGGACATCTTGCGGCAAATAAAGTGTCAAATTATACTCTACAGAAACCTTTAAAATGTTACCCAGGAAGACATAAAAAGTCTGTGTATGTGTCTATGGATGAGTAAGGCAAAGAGATGACAGTACTGAAATAGGAATTGCATGTTCCAACACACCTAAGCTGATGCTGTGAAATTATATAGTTTATAATTTTACGTTAAAGTAGTAACACATCTGCCTGAGACTATAAAATAATAATAAAAAAAAAAAACAGAAAAAAAAAATTCTGATCTTAGTTAGCTAAGTTGATTTAGCAACTTCATAAAATAATCTTTTTTATTTTTTTCTCACAAGTTTGAAAATCTCCTTTTGTCTTTTGCTGTAATTATTATTTTCTTCATAGATTATAGATATATGCTGTTTTGTAGTTACAATAGTGAGTCTGAATCTCTTCTCTGAATTGTAAGTAACCATTTCAGCTGCTTCAGCTATTTCAGATAGATATAGTGTTTCATCTACAGAACATCATGACTATTCTTTTTCACCGCAGATCTAGGCTTACATGAAATTTGCAGTAGAAGTATGTTGAAAATGGATGAATGCCTATATCAAAGATAATGAATTCTAACTGATCCCAAAATTGTATTTTCAGTAAAAAGAATTGAAGAGTGATGTTCTTACTGATAAAGATAAGTAGAAGCACAAAAGGTTTAGTTTACATATTGCACTGATTAATCCTTTCTGCACCATTTTAATTCTTTTAGACATAAGTATGAGTTGGAGAAGAGAGTTTTTTTTCCTGCCATCAATGCACTCATGATCCTAATTTTAAATTTAAAATTTCTGTACTACTTTTTAAACCTTATGCTGTTTATATAGGGCATATAGCTGGCTCATGTTCACTTGATACATCAGTGTTTCAGTTAAATGCTTATTTGTTCTTGTTCTGGTGATATGTTTCTGCATAAAATATAAAAGGGGCAAAGAAAATTCAGCCGACTAAGCAGAGCTGTAAGCAGTTACTGTGAAAAGTAGGACTGCTTAAACAGATTTGCATTGACATCTTAAGTTTTTATAGTTGATGGTGAACTATAGATTGCTAGGATATATTTGAAACTCGGAAAAATTTTAGAGGATACTACTGACAAGTTATCATCATGTGACTCTTTCATTTAGTCTTTTGCTCCTCACCAGAAGATTACAGTGGTGCACGAGATCAGTCCTAAAGCTTATGTTTTGACTTCTAACTTCTCCTTCTGTCCTTCATTCCCGTATCAACTATGATCCATTATGCCATAAAAGACAGGTCTAGATTTCACAAACTTAGAAGTTAGCTTCAAATGTAAAGGGAATTTACATGTCTGAGACATGTAACAACATTTGTACAGATAGCTGACTTCCTCCAGGTATCTAGTCCATGTCACTGTCGCGACCAAAAGTCATAAGATTAATTTGTTTGTAAAATGAAAAACTGGAATGTTAGGCTCTGGAGACTGAAGACAGGGAGTTCAGAAGGGTTTCATGCCAAAAACTTCTTTGTGGTTGGAGACCCTTTTACTGTCGGTTACACAGTTTATATAGAATACACCTTTGTTCATGCGCACAAACTACTAACAGGATTGGCTGGACATGACTGTCCACGCAAACATCACAACCCTCCTATTGGCCACTATGTGTTGCCTTCTGGTTGGCCACTCCCCTCTATGTTCAGGTTGAGCCCAGAATGTTCCGGCCGAGCCCCAAACCCTTCACACCTACATTAGGTGATCCCAGAATTAATTTGAAATCTACCACTGTGCACATGCTTTATTTTGTTTACTATAGGATGCCATGAGCATGTCTTTGAAGTTGTCATTGTGCCATATAAGCACTGCTGCAGGTCTGAGTTCCAGCTGCTACAGCAGGAACTGGCCTTATATCCCCATTGCGGATTGTTCTGACACAGGGGCACATTTATGCTGAAGATCATGAGCAACAAAAGGAGTACAATAAATTTTAATCTCAGGAAATGCTGGTCAGAAAACATTTTTCTGTAGCCTGAAGGCATTGCCAGCCACCACTACTTGCCACCAACAGCAAAGATCTTTAAGCTTTTCCAGGGAGTCCGGTGATCTTTCCTAAAGTAACATAGCAGGAAAATTACATCAAGAAACTGCAGCCCAGGATCCCAGTATGATTTAGAATATTATGTACTGGAATCATAAACTGCAGTTGTTACAAAATGAGTATCAATGTTAAGAGGACATGATTTCAGATCACAGGAGGCCTGAATTAAAACTGATTTGTTTGATATCACATCAGGTGTCTAATTTTTGTCAGTCATGGCAGATGTATCACACAAAGTATGAAGTAATACTTCATTAACATTCATGCTTGTTCATATCTGTACCTGAAGGGATATCTGAATGTCTTTGTTTTAGAGTTATTTAACAGCTGTATTTTGGGTAAATAATGTATGTAATTTTTACTTATTGAGAAAACATGAAATGATACAACATTAAACACTAATGAATAACTGTCTTGTTATGTGTCATACATTTCATAGGAATTTATGTCTTACAGTAAGCACACAGGAAAAGCTCAGAATTTTGACACTTAAGATAAAAATATCACAGTAAGTTACTAACCCTACTTACAGCCAATGAACTATTCACGAATTTGAAATTAGAAAACAGTTAGGAGTAACAATACTTATTTCTTTATGTTGAGAAATAGCCATTTCTGTGGAGAAAAGGCTTGCCCAATAAGGACATGATCAATAAAAGCAAGGAAGCTTATTTTTCCGTTTATTGCTATGGCCCCAATTACCTGCTGTTCCCCTCCTGATGCTCCTTATTTGTATGTCTGGGCAAGCACATATTTTGTGTGGTTCACAGCTATGCAAATATTGACTTGCTGGTCAGTTCAAGCACACAGAAATGAACTGTAAGACCACTTTAGAACATGTTTTTGTATTTGTCTGTCAAATTACTGTTTTCACATTTAATGAGCATGCATTCTGCTTTCCTGTATGCTAACCTTATAAAAGGGCAGATTCTCCAAGTTGCTGAGTTGTACTGTTGGGTTTTTTTTTAACTTTTCCTTTTCTGAAGGTCAAGAATGAAATGCACAGTCTTTTCAGATCACTTTGATTACAGCTTATCAGTGTGACCCAAGAATGCTGACTGACTTTAAAGAGGCTTTTTTACTTTGTGTCCATTCCTTTTACTTACCATGGGTTTGAAAGGCCAGCCAGCAATAACATTTAAGACAGCATAAGGGAAAAACATCAGAACATAATGCTGTGTAACATTAGGTTGTAGTAAAAGCTCTAATTTTCTTATATTTTTTTAAGTGTCAATATTCAAGTCAGTTTTTACTATTTTTCTTGCTGGTGGAACTTTGAAATCAAATGTCATTTTAAAGAAAATATAGGTAAACATGCCTTTAGCTAGTGGAGGTTTTTTTCCTTTTCTGTAGCAGAACTTTCTGCTTTTAAATAGTTTGTCTTTCTTACAGCTTTATGATCTCATTGCATATTTTGCTGATTGATCAACATATATCATTTACCAATACTGCTTTTCAAAATGGCTTGTTGTGTGTCATAACTTGTTGATGAGATTGAGTGTTTTGTTAACTAACAGGCATAAGACTCCTCTTTTCAGTGTACTTTGCTGATATAGCTCCATTTTTTTAGGGCTTGGTTTTCATCGTTACAGATTGATTTCTTTGTTTAAGCTGTTGACCCTGAGTTATTTAAAAAGCAAGTATATTTTAATAGTTGAATTATCGATGAGAATAGCTGAATTTTCAAGTGCCTCTCTTAGACAATATTGCATATTTAACTGATTAAAAGGATAGTCTGAAGCATTTGGCTGGTGCTATTTTACCTTATTTGTTAATTGAGGTATATATTTAAGCTGAAGACTTTGACATTTTCATAGTCAAGCATCTAGGAAAACAATTTATGAATCAAGACTTGAGTATGTCTTAAATGAAAACTCTATTGTGTAATAATCATGTGTTGTGTTAAGAATTGTTCAGAAAATGCAGCAGTACAGTTTAATAACATATTAAACCACAAAGAACACTTTGTAAGAGTACATTTTATAAATTAATCTTCCTATATTAATAAAATTTTAGAAACAGGCAAAACAAAGTCTGTATGAGGAATGAATGACAGGGTAATTAGAGTTGTTCCTGGGGAGGCAGGTAAGATATCATTGTATTGAAGTATATATTGTCCAAACCTCTGGCCAATGCAACTAAATGTAAAGAAATAGTTTACTCCAAAAGATATTCTCCAAACATCTAGTTACTGGGGACTTTTTGTGCTTCTTTTGTCCTGCTTGTTTTTTAAACATTTATTTATTTTCTTCATGACTACTTTAGCATCCAAATCATCTGAATCTTACCAATTTGGCTATATATATAGTACAGATGACAGCAGCAAAGGTCTCACTATTGTCATGGTAACCGATGTATATGTTGCATGCCCTTTGATAAGGGCAATGTGCAGGGATCAACCAACATTTGACCTTGGTAAATCCATATCGGCTGTTCTGAACAATCATTTTGTCCTGCATGTGCTTGGAAATAACTTTCAGGTTTACCCTGTAAATATCCAGGGGATTAAGGTGAAGCTGATCCATCTGTAGATCCTTGGAACCTCTTTTTTGCCCTCTGCAGGATGGGCATAACACTTGCCCTTCCACCATCCTCAGGAGCCTACATCACCATGGCCTTTCAAAAATGATGGAGAAAGGTCTGACAATAACATTGGCAAGCTCTCAACACATTCAGATGTATCTTATCTAGTCCCATGGACTCATGTATTTTGCATTACCTCTGATGTCATCTGTCCTTGTAGGACACAACATCCCTAGTATGCTATTTTGGTACTCTAAGGGACTGAATTTTTACGAGGCTACAGCAAATCTTTTGCTGTAAATAGGTCATAGAACCTTACTAGCCCTTCAGTTTTTAAAAGAAGCATCTGGTAATTTTGTATTTGATACATGTAGAATGATGTCATGTCAGGACATCATTTATGTTAAAGGATGTTGCATAGACTGTGATAGTCTGGTTTTGTGGTTGAGTTTGGAATGAAATTTATCAGTATAGGGTATATCATGACTGCTTTTTGTTTCTTTTACTGAGTCATGAATGGTCAGTAGCTCTAAATTCTGTGAAAATGTGAGGCAGTACAGGTATACAGAGTATGCCATGGAAATTGATTTTAAATTCTTTGTCTTTTCATCATTATTTGTTAAAACTGTGACAACTTAGTTCCAAATAAACTCTTATTCTCTAGGAATATGTAAGATCTATGTGTTCATTCATTTCACATATTTGATATATACTTATATACATATACAGAGCATTTCTAGGATTAACACATTCTATCAATTTTTTAATTTTGCTTTGGGAGAAATGCTCTGACTGGGCTTCTTTCAGCAGTTATGTTGTTATGACCATATGTATTTATATGCCATAACTACAATGGGCACAATATTGAATACAGTAATGGGGTAAACTTGTGGGAAGCTGGTTTTATGCAGTTGAAGAAGTATTAAAGAGGACTGAACCTTGTGTAAAGTGGACTGGAGGTAACAGAGACGTAGAGCAAACCAATGAGTAGGACAGAACAGCTATGACAAACCATGTGCAGAAAGAAAGATTAGTTTGATATAAGCTTGACTCTTAGCTACTTGATTTGACAAAATTTCACTTTATAATTCCTGGAGGTTTTAGAAGTTGAAATATTTTTGATTTTGCCATTCTGGAAAGCCTCAGGCACCAGCACAAAATTCTGTCTCTTATTGTTATCAAATCTTTATAAACATATAAAAAAAAATCTTATGAAATTTTTAGTAATATTTTCAGTGCAACTATGTGAACTACAGGAAATTCCTAGATAAAAGCTCTAATAAGTATTAAGTATAAAACAAATTAGGTTTATGTTTCTGCATGAAGCTTTTATGATTAGAGAAGCTACAGAGTTGAAGAATATAGAGTACTGATGCCACTTTAAAAACAGAAAGTTTACATACACTTTAAATTATATTTTTCTTAAATATTTTTGAGATTTTTGTCCTTATATGAGACACAACCTGCACAATAGGGTGCGTTTAGATGCTGGGACAAAAGAGCAATCTGATTCCCTTCATCTTTCTAGTTCAATAGCAAAACTGTGGATTGCAAACATGAATGATTTATTCAACAGAGAATTTTGATCAGTATTGGCAGGATGTTTCAGGATATCAGAGGACTGATACACAGCAATTTTTAGGGTAATATGCCCCAATACGTAGAGGTAGGGCAAATAAATACTGAAATGGTAGTACAATGACAAGGGGAAAATGGGAAATAGGTCATTCACCTGGCCTGACTGATTTGTGTGCACAGTGAATTATAGCATCATCTGGTATCTTGATAGTAAAGATGCAATAATGGCTGCACTGTGCTTACTGATAACATTTCAGATCAGATAGTGTGTGGCATTTAAGTATCTACTGGCAGTTCATTCCATCAAGGAATGAAGACAAGCAGGGAAAATCTATAGAAATCTCGCACTGATATAATGGAAATTTTCAAACCTAGAGTTTATAGATTTTTCTATGAAAAGCATTTATATCCTATTTTTCCTGTATCTTTATTTTAAATGTCTGCATTTCATGTTTTCAAAATAAACCAGAAGTTTAAATATCTGAAACACAATGGCATATACTACCTGAAGTATGCAGGACTTTCAGATATGCAGCCCCTTGGAATCATCATTGAGATCGGGAAAGAAAAGAATCTATAATGATTGCAGTGCAGCTGTTGACAGCAACATCTCTTCAAACATTAGTTACCTATATGGATTTCTTTTGTATGTAGGTAGAGGTGTTTAGAATAAATATACCAGTTTCCAGCCAATGAAATATTAAATAAATAATAGTGTGAACACAATACTAAAATATAAATCTCAAATACAACACTCCTAGTCAAAGTCCCATTATGATAGGGTTAAGTACACATTTACAGAAAGGAGCCTGGGGGTTAATTGCCATTTTAGTACCAGCTGGGACGGTCCGTACTCCCTGCTAAACCACACCAAAAAGTATTTTTCTGAAGCACCTGGCTTTTGAAAGATTTCTATTATTTTGTCATTGTGAAGAGATGTGCAGCTTACATCAAGATTGTTGTTGACAAGCAAACAGTCAATGTCACTAATTCATTACCTGAAATAATACAAAAAACCCGGAGCACTGAAAAACACGTTCTGTCACATGTACAATCTGCCCCGTCTGTACTTCAGACTTACAAAATTTTAAGCACCATGTTCTCCTTCAGGCCAATGATTTTTCACCTCATTCATTTAAAATGAGTTAGAAGAATAGCTCATTTATTAATTATTGAAAGTGTAATAGAGTCCAGGCTCAGGAATCAGGAAGGCCTGTGCAAAAGATGTGACTTGAGGCTGGGAATCAGAATGGAATAAAGGAGACATTTGAGGAAGCAAAGCTGAAACGAATTAGAGAGAGAGGAAAAGTCAGGACCTGTACTTTCATTTCAGATAAATCTACCTTACAGATATACTGAAGTCTCTGATTAATTTTTTGCTAAAATTATTTCTTAACCTTCAAGCTTTAAGGGATCTGTGAAAATGCTGTGGAAATGTAGACATTGAAGTTTCTTCTTCCATTAGAGACTTCTTTGTCAGGGAGCATAAGTGTTTTTACTGAAAGCCATCAGTCTACAGAATTCTTGCCATGAAGTTATGTTTTCTTCCATCCACACTTGCTTACAGGCAAGTATCTGTAAGGGAAGTAATCCGTATGCAAATTTTCCAGGATTTAATTGTATTGTTGGAATCAGTAGATATAAGCCTTAGTTGTTTTGGGTGGTGATATTTTTGTTTGTTTTTAGCACTGTGAGAAGAAGGACTAGAAAACAGAACCACAGGAAAAAATTGTTATGTTTTTTACCTATTTTTTTCTTGTTTCGTTTTTGGTTTGGCTTGGATTTGGTGTTTGGTTGTGGGTTTGTTTTGGGGTTTTTTAGGTTTTCTACTTTTTAAAACATACTTGGCATTACAGAATTGAGAATGTAAAAGTCATAAAGGGGCAGTAGGGGAGAGCTGATATATATTTGGCTTTTACTAAATTTGTTAAGGTTTCAGCTCAAAGAAAAAAAACTGTTAACAGGTTAGTTTGAGGAAATTGTACTTCAGTACTAAACATGATTCTTTTATCAGACCATTACTTCATCTTTCTTTCGTGCGTGTGCATGCTTGTGCCTGAGGCTTATCTCCTTTTTATCTCATCCCTGATAGAACTGTCAACACTGATCAAGTTTCCTAAACACATGAAAATTGACTTGTTCTCAACTCCATCACTGCTTTTCAGTACTTACCTATTGTCTCTTTGCTCAGTTACAAGTGCTTTGTCTTCACGGCAGTTTTCGTAAATCCAAGTTGAGTACACCAAACTTGTAAGGTATCAAAGAGTGTGTCATTCATTGAAACTTGTGTACCCAGTTGTGAGAAGCCATCTGGATAAACTGTTGAGCTTAACTCTCCATCATCCCATATCACACCTTCCAGGTCATCTCTCCTTGTGTCCAGTTTCAGAGCATGATGGAAAGTGACACTGATTCTGTGTCCCTTTGTGTTCCACCAAACCCTGACTTTAATCAGCTGCTTGATTTTCCAGCCATGTTGTGGCGTGGAAAGATTCTTCCTATGTAGCTTTTACAATTGCAACTGGAGGAAATTGTCAGCTTCTCCCACATACATCTCCCCCATCCTAGCACATAAGATGCATTAAGTATTTTCTCCTATTCTATTCAGGTTCTCAGCTTGTTCCATTACCATAGAATCCTTACACCTAAGCTGCTTAATAATATAATACCTTCAAATGGAGTCTAAGTTTTTTTCTGCTAACGTTTATGTAGCAACAGAGAGCCTTACACTCCATGGAAAATAACTGTGACAAATGTGCAGGAAAGGGGGAAAAGGTATCAGACATTATGAGAAGCAAAAAATGAAATGCAGTTGGAATTTCTTGTTTTGTGTAATATGGCAACAACTTTTTTCTTTAGCTGCGTAAGAGAATTCTTACAAGCATAGCAGCATAAATGTTTCAAGTGCAAAATTATTTCATGGAAAGAAAATGAGCAATGTAGTAACAGATTCTTCTGCTAAGGGCAACAAAGTACAAATGCATTGCATGCTATATCTATATTTGGTATTAAAAAGAACTCAAAGATCCCCTTTAAAGGCTTTTTTCTGACAAGATTTTCATTAAAACCCAGTTCTTGTTATTAAGCACAGTATTACATCATTAAAATTAAATAAGTCTTGGGGGACAGCAATAATTTGACAGAAAAACCCACCCTTGATTATTTTTTTTTAAAATGGGTCTGTTCAAAAGAGAGATATAGTCTGAGAAATAACATTAGAAACTAAGCATGTTTTCATTATCTTACTTTTTTAACTAATATACTCAGAGGTACCACATGGATATAATAGTTTGGGAAATCTTTACATTATTAAAGAAACCATTTGCCCAAAGCTTGTATGCCTTGATATAACCACAGTATGTTGTCATGTAATATTCAAGGAATAGATTATAGCAATTGGTTTTTGGCTTGCTAACATTACCTTCATTGATAGTTGTGTTGACTTTTTAAAAAAATAGCGTACATTAAGATTTAATTAATGTTTTTTAAATGTCTTCAAATGTCACATACCATTAGAAAATCAGGTACATATGACTTCAAACCTTTTCCTTCACTACACACAGCTCTGAAATGTTAGATTTGGGGAAGGGGGAGGGAACTAAATATAGACTATTTTAGGATGTTGGACATCCGTCTGAGACCATGGGTTCAGGTCTACCTGTGAGATGAAATGGGTCTTCATGTTATGGTTTCTACTGTCTGTAAGGACATCCTATCTCAGGACAGCTAGAAGCTATGTGGGCTGCCTGCAATGTGCAAAGTTGTTCTAAACAGATTCTTGATCTCAGGGTTGACTACTTTGGAATCTAGTAACTGAAATCATAGGTAGATGTGTCTTCTGCTGTGGCACAAAGAAGGCTGATCTCTGTGCAGTCTGGTATGTGATGGGTGGTAGTACCACATGCCATCATGCTGAGTCTCTAGAATAAAATGTTCTTTCGAGAAGGTTTACCTGATGGGTGAGAACCTCATGGTTCTTTCAAAAGGGCTTATCTGCCTGGTCAAAATGTTAGTTGTGATTGAGTTTTGAGCCCAAATTTCCATTGGTGATTATTTTAAAGCAATTTTGTCAATCTAAATAACTTTTGCATTATTGTAGTACAAAGCAAATAAACAAAAAAAAAATTAAAAAGCCATATGTCTTTCTAGATCTAAAAAGAAGCAATTGAGTATTTCCTACATCATGAAAATCTTGGAAACATTCTCCAGTCAGAAGGAAAAAAAACAAAACCAAGCACAAAATAGCAACAACAACAAAAAAATCCCCCCAAAAAACAAACAAACAAACAAAAACAACCAAGAAAAACCCTTAAAAAGATTATGCCGTCCAATCTTCATGAGCTGATGAATGGTATAATTTTGAAGTAATGCTTTATTTAGGGTTTTTGTTTGTTTTGTAATTATTAGGTTGTTTTTTCTAGGAAAAAAATGAGAAAAGATAAAAATAATTTTTTTTCCCGAGTATATCATGACGTACTAAGAACAGACACACAGACAGAAATATGCTTATAAGATAGCTTTTAGACATCATTCTACACCCGAAACAATGGTCACCCCTGAACATTTGCAAAGTAGTTCACATTTATAAGGTGTATACCTTCAAAGGCATTCAAAAGGCCTCATCAAACAGGATATGTTTGATGTGAGGTTATACATTGGAAAAACCATACAGCACTCTGTAAATCAATGCTTACCTCAATTGTTTCTTGGAAAATGTATGCAAGGTCAAATTGTATGCACAACTTTACTCATCACGGTTAGGTAGGATTTTTTGCTTTCCAGACATAAATTATAGAAAAAATATGCTTGTTCTGCATGCAGTCACTCCTCCTGGAGGCTCTGCAACAATTTAATTATTTCCTCCTATTTGGCAAGGGAAATGTAATTCAAAATAGATATGGAATAATTCATAGTAATTTTTCATACCAACCTGAAAATTTGGGTTGAAAATCAGTAATGTTTTGCATACAATTCATCCAAGTTAAAATTCAGATCTGGCTAAAGACTGGTTATGTTAGCTTTTTGCATCATCTTTACAGACTGACAGTCGTATAAAAGATGTACAGAACTGATCAACATGATTACCATAGTTAAGAATTACAGGCAGCTCTTGAGATGTGTGAGATCTGAAAGGAAGCAGGAATAATAAAAAATAAATAAGCATAAGCTTTTGCCATATTGGTGCTGGTCTCAGGGAGTGGAAATCAGTGGATGAAATTTAGCACCTTTTGCAGCTCTGGTAAACTGTGTGCGATGTTCTGCACAGCTGCAATAAAAATAGTGAGAAATGAAGCACACAGTGCGAAGTGTTTATATGTTAACAGACTTGCCTCTGGCAGGCATTAAAGCACTTCTGACTAGCAACAGTGGAAATTAACCATTTGGTCTTTTGTATTTTTCCTGACAAGAGCTTATAACCTTTTCACTTCTTCCAAGATGAACAAATGATTGCCTCCAGAAGATCCTGTTAACTTTATCTTCAGAAGCGTCTCACTCACATTTGAAGTCAAGGATAGCAAATGCTGCTCTTTCTCATCACTTCTCAGTAAAACATTAGAGTTTTTTTATTCTGGAGACTTGAAAACATCCAGCACTACAGATATTGCTATCAACAGATAGCATATGTTAATAGCAATAGCTGTTACCTATTACAGTAACTATCACTTGTAGGCAATGTTAAAATTTTAAAATATTTGAGTAGCATTTTAGGACAATGGGAAATTGTTCAAAGCAAAGAGGTTAGCTGATGTTTTCAACTTTGTCATATTTCCTGGGAACAACTTTTCTTTTAAAAAGTTTTTATGTGCTTTAGTTTTGATAGACGTCCTACTTCTGTACTGTAGTTGCATTATTCTGTTTACAGCATTTCTATATATTTATATTTTGTATTCAATTGATGAGGTATGGTTGATCAGGTTAACACCTTCTGCTCTTAGCTGCTTGAATATGCATTGTCAAGCAGTGTGTAACAAGATACATGTCCCTATTTCAAGTCACTCTGCAGCTTCTGGCCACTCTGAAATTATTTTGAACTTTTAAAACCACTAAAAAAACCCCCAAATATACAATTCAAAGTTTAATCACAATAATTATTTTATTATTTTACTCTATTAAACAGGGAGGGAAAAAGGTGGTCAATTAATGTAATTTTGCTAACCAAAGAACTCAGGAAATGCTGCTTCTCCAATTACCTTTGAAATATCATAGGTTTATGTAATCCCATCTAAAACTCCTTTCAATTACACCAACTCAAAAGAATTCTGCAAAACAGCTTCAGCTACACAGAGTAGGACTTTGGAGTAGCCTGTGGCCAGTCTGCCAAAGAAATAGACTTTTGAGCTTGGCTGTATCCTGGAAAATTTGTCCCTGCAACAAACTGCAAGAGCCCTAAAGAAACCTGTCTAGTGGGATTCAGAGATCAGCAGCTCTGCAACAGACCAAGTATGCCACACTGAAGCTGCAAAATCCTTCTCTTGAAGTTATTTGTAAGCCTCCTTTTAACCAAAGGATATCCCCCAGCTTTGCTGTAAGGATCTTTGGAAGCCAAAGTACAACTTCCCAGGCTTCCCCATGTTTCTAGGTGAGTGGATGCAGAGCTAAGGGGCTAAGGGCTTGACTTGTGAGACAGTCTTCTAAGAGCCGTAGCCAAACGGTGGCTCTGGCATGGTAGATCTGAGAGATGCAGGCTCCAAGAAACCTCCTGGAAAACATGAGTGATAGCATGCAATGCAAATGCAATAGTATCTTCAGCATAATGGTGACTAAATGCACTTTATGGTTTTTAAGTGTTTGTGCGTTATTTCATTTGAAAATCTTGAAAACCATATATATGAAAATTGAAACACACTCACTAAAACATCTTTGAACCCTGAGATTTCATTATTCTTCAAATAATTATTCGTTCTTCAGCTGATAAATGAGCAACATATATGTGATATGGAAGGGAAAAATCATAGCACTACGGTGAATATATATGAATTTGCAGTATGTAAGTCAAGTTTGAAGTAGAGAGAAGCAAGTGCCTCTTAGAGGAAATTAAAGGCTTATTAGGCCACCATGAATGATATTAGGCTGTAAAAGACTAGTTTACAATCCAGTGACAACTTTCATTTCACTACAAAACTACGTAATCAATGCAGGTTTCAATAACCTTTCAAAATCTCTTTTTACAAAAGGATTAAGCAAGCAAAAAACCAGAAACATCTCAGTTTCCATTGGTGCAGATTTTAGGAAAATTACAACCTGTGGCAACCTGATGTTTTAAGTAAGAACTGTCACATTTTGACATTGTGATTACACATTTTCTGTATCTAGATGTATAGGTAACAGGCATAGATACATAGCCAAATAGTGCATTCAGACAAAAACTGTAGCAATGGGCATTCAGACAGAAAAGAGGAAAAGCTTTCTCACCTTGAGTACAGCCAAGCAGTGTAGCAGGCTGCCCAAAGAGCTTGTGCAGTCTCTGTCCTTTGGGTTTTTCAGGATAAAGACAAGCCAAAGCTCTGAGCAACTTAGTCTGACCTCAAAGGTGGCCATAATGTGATCAGGAGGTTGGAGTAAACACCTCATGAGGTTCCTTCCAACTTAAATTATCCTATGATGTAAGTTTTATTTATTTATTTATTTTAAATTGGTCAGATAGGTTGATTGCTGTGAATATGACACCTGAAAATTTTCAGGCTGAAATTTCCTTTGCTAGATCTTCCTATTTAGGCTACATCTTTAAACCAAGGAATTTTGAAAGAGTGAGGCCTGGTGAAAAACAGAGACAGTATTATAAACACTCTTGCACGTGTTTGTAGTTTGTATATTGCGTATTTCAAAGCACATCAAGGACAGCAACAGTCCATTTGCACAGATGTCTTTCAGCGAGGAGACACAATACTTTGCTGGCAAGTTAGACTGACTAATAGTTTAGCTTCTTAGAATATACTATTGACTTAAAATATGTGAAAAAAAAAAACAACAGGTCAATTATATATCATTAAGTCTGGAATGCTACAAAAGAATTGTTGTCGCCTGATTGCAAAGAAGCTCTCTGCTATAGAGTACCTTGATAATTCTGGGATCACCAGAATTGCAGTCAGAAGTGTCAACTGCTACTCCTTTTACTAACTAAAATACCTCAGATTTTCCAAACAAAGAAAAGTACAAAAGTAACAAAATAAGCATAATGTCTGGGTTGGTCTGATTTTTGGGGAAGCTGATGCAGCCAACCCAGAACTTCAGTGGATTTGTTCAGCAAGGAGAGAAAGAACTCCTTCCAGAACGAAGGGTTTTTGGCTGAAGTAATCCTAGTCTGAGTCATTTGAGATTTTGTAATGTTGTTATAAAGATAACTTGATGTCATGGGAAATAAACTATAAATAAAGGTATTTCAGGTTGTGCTGGACTTATGACATAGCAATAGCATGGCTATGGTCATAGGCATACCATCCTTGGGACAGGAGTAAGGGAGGGTAAATACCTCATATACCAATTTCCTATATTTTTCTGCCTTTTCAAAATGCCCATAAACCTTACAGAGGCTTTGGGCTTCTTTATTTCTCTATATGAAAGCACTGGCCAAGCTATAATCTAGCCTTCTGTGAACAGAAAGTACTCCAAAAAGGCTGTGAAAGTCATGCATAGTTATTTTGAATTATAAAGAATAATTATTTACAAGCTGGAATACAAACTGGATTTATTAATTTTTTCTTTTTAGTTCTGACTAGTGTTTAACTCAACAATTCAATTTTATTTCAAGCAATGCCTTGGTGACTTCCTATGTTAGCTTATTTTCTGATTTTCCTGGCTTTCTCTGGTGGTTGTATGTAAGTGAAAAAATAGTAAAATAAGAAAAAAATTCCAAATGTTAGATATTGGCCTTGTGAGTCCTCAACTGATCTGATTTATGACAGTTCAGAATATAGTATCTTATTTGAAGGTACAGCCAATACTGTTGTATCTTGTTCCTTGTCTCTGGATAACCACACAAAATGTAAAATCTTGGTTCATACACCATCTTGGTGTACAAGTAAAAGAACATTTAAAAAATCCAAATACAGCACAACACTTTCCTATATTACTTTCTTCTTTCTTCTACTTTCTCTAACTGTAGAGTTAAGTAAGGTGGTGAGGCAGAATGTGGGTTTATTTCAAGACTTCAAAGAAATATTTAATTAGGATTTAGCACATACATTTTATGCGTTATTTAAAAAACAAAAAAGCATATGTGACAGTTTTATAAAGTAAACTTAATGCTCATTATAAAAACTTCAAAATAAGCACCAAATATATGCTCTGAGTTTAAAGCATGTTCTTTAATACTTCAAAATAAGGGTAGTTAGACTGTATCACAAGGAATAGGGCTTTACTAGTTTAGAATTCGTCTTATTATGGAAAGCGGAGGGTGCTGCAGCATTTCAGTATACAATTCAACTACAGTAGTGCTGAAAACGTTGACTGCTTCAGACAAGACACTTATGAAAGAGGATTTCCGAACAAGTGCTGTTGGCTCCCTCCAATGGTAGGAGGCTACTATTGCTCGGGCTATGATTGGACTAAAAACTGTTGAAGGTGGAAACAGCAAATCTGAAATACCAACAACTTCATAACTTCATGTTTCATCAGTTTCCTTATTACGTACAATTTAAAAAAAAAATAAACTTGTCGGATTTATGATTTGAACAGTAAAAAAAAAAAAGTCATGGACAAGGTTGTTTTTTTCTGTTGTAAATTAAATCTCTTTGGGGGGGAGCAGTACAATCATGAAATTCTCAGATGAAATGTATTTTTCCACCATCACAAGTGAAAACTTTAGAGAATATTTAGATTATGAAGTTTGAGACCCTGTCTGTTCTAGATAAATACTGCACAGATAATTTTTCAATGTCTTTTATCACTTAGTATAGAGCAATTTGCCACCTGTGTGGGAGAAAACTTGACAAGACACTTATCAGATAATTTTATTAAATACTAAGCATGGTGTACAAATAAACCCAAATGTTCTTTGTTACCGTTGAGACAAATTTTACAATGCAGTTCATGCTACACAAGGTAGAGGGCTTTCCTCATCTCTAATTTAGACTCTGGTCAAAGACTGAAAGTATCAAGCAACTTAATCCTACTTTAAAACCTATTTATTATTTTCAAAGAACAATCTCGTTGCTGGCAATAAGGGACAGCATTTTACAACACTGAATGTAACTGATGCTACTATGAAAATACCAGGTATAATGAGAAAAACATCGTAAACTCAATCTGACAAATAATCATTTTAGGTAAAGGTGATTTTACCTCTCTTCAGGAAAGCCTTGCACTACTTAAATGCATTAAAAATTAAACTTATTCAAAGCTAAACATATTCTAAGTAACTTAACAATGCTTGAATTCCTTGTGAGTAGCTAAAATGTGAATTTATTGATATTAAGGTCTGTGCGAAAAAAGGATTACTAAATTGTGAGCATACCTGATTTCTATTTATCATTATGTATAAATAGTCATATAACCAACTTCTAACCCAAAGGCCCTTACTAGTAGGATTTCTTTTCACCTTATTGTTTTCTTAGTCATACGAGTGAGTGCTAACATTTGACTGAGGTATATGTACCCCACAGTACTTCTCACAGAATCCCGGGTGATTTTTCTTGTAATTGTTTTATCAAACATTGATTACTTTTGTATATGTTTGGTTTCGAAGATCGTAGGCTATCTTCTGGCCCTCACCTCTCTATCTCAGACTTCTATCCTGTGTGTTCTGGGAGTTACTACTCTTGTCTATTTGATATCCTGACTTCTGAAGGGTAGCTATCAACAGATTTTATCGTGGGATTCTCAAAAGAACGCACTTTATAATAAATGCTAAATTTGAGTGCTAAGTAATTAATTGTAACATTACTTGATTCCCCTGGCCCTTCAATATTTCTCTCAGAAGTTAGACTTTTCATGCATATTGCATTTTTTATCTTTTCTTCATTTAAACTGGCTCTGTTACCCACCAAAGCATGCCAGCTACTGTACCATCAAATGAATTGACTGGCTAAAGTGATTCTTGCCTCTTGTTGCATACTGCCTTCTCTGCAATAGACACTTGTATTCTGCCTAGTGTTTTTGATGGGGGGGGGGGTAAGTTGCTTTTCCATTGCACAAATATGTTGGTTAATTAACCTTATCCATATTAAGTCTCACATCTGCTCTTTAGCTCTTCAGTTCAGGCTATACCACAAGAGCCTTAACTTTTGTTTTCCCGGCTACATCTTCCTGAAGTCTTTAGAAGGTTGAGTTTTTTCCTGCTAATATTTCATGGTTCCATCTTCGTTTTTTTTAATTCTCTACTAGACAAACCATAAAGCTATTTGACTTTCTTCAACTAGGGAAGAAATCCACTGTCATTACTGATGGCTTTATAGACTTTTCAGGATTGGTATTGCATATTTACTGTGGAGAGGAATATATGGGACTTATGTGGGTATGATTAAGTGGTTAAGGGAACAAAGATAGTTAACTATTCAGATAATTGCTCCAGGAAATATTTTTCTGTCCTGAAGTTGGACAGAACATACGATTGATAACTTTGGACCTCTTGAATTATTTCATCAGTTAAATAATAAAGCTCAAAATCCAAATAGTAGTGATGACCTGTGTACCACATATTCAAATTTACTTCAGTTTATGTAGTATAATTTACAAAGCATTTCTGAATGTAGGATAAAACTAGCAGACAGCCCAAAATCCCTAGATTAATAAAGCACTAATAAAGACTGTACAGTTTTGTGATAATTGAAGCATTCCTACAACAGGAAGCGTAAGAATTATTTTTGCTGTGTAAATTTCCAAAGGCTTATACTATTAATCACTGTACAGCGTCTACTAACAGACAATCCTTTCACAAAGAAACTCGTCTAATATTGTGCAGAGATGAATAATAAAGAATCAAAGATTATCTCTTCAAACATAGTGGTTGTCCTGATCTCTTCAAGCAACTGGGTATTATTGCTTTCATACCCAATCTCTTCATTCTTCATGGCAGCATCATCCCGTATGTCGTATGTTGTAGATTAAGTAGATCTGTTTAAAAAAGAGAAAAAAAAAAAAGATGGGTGGTGACTTTGCTCTTGATGGATCACAATGTCTTTCTGAAACAGTTTCTGGGTCCTGCATCTGCATTTGTCTTCCATTTTTATACCATTTCCTAGTGTTTTCTACTTCTACCTGTGCTCCCAGATTTGCTACTGTCTCCTATAATGCGCTTGTGCGCTTGAATGTACTTCCTCAAGTTACCTTCTGTTTTGGGAATTCCCTGAAAGTAATCCAAAAGGTTAATTTCTTCTTGCTCTCAAATCATAATTCAAGACACACCACAGTTAGTGTGATTCAGTCATAAATAAATATATCCAACCTACTTTCCTTCCCACAAACCAGATGATGCTCTGTTCCAAGGGTCAATACAGATATCAACCTTTTGCCTTTGAAACCTATGAGCAAGGATTGTTGGCAGAGCTGTATATGCTTACAATGTCTGTCACAATGTGAAGAAATGATTTCACATAAAAATTGATAAAACCTAGTTATGCAATGCAACATTTTTTCAATTCTTCTGACAGCATCTTTGCTGAAGCAATCACTTTAGTGGTAATTGAATTGCTTAAAAATTACACAGTATGAACACACCTGGGCAGCTGAAAACCCTGACACAATCTAAAAGAAATAATGTTGGTGACTTCTTAAAACTGTTGAAAATGCTATTACACAATGTCCCTACACAGAAATAAGACTTCTTGGTTTCTATATTTTCATGAGTTTATATAACAAGATGAACTTATTGGTTGAGTATTTTTAAATACTTGGTTTTATAATTTCTAATTTCTTCATGTTTCTGTATGATGGAACTGTATAACCTCCTTATAGCTGTAAGTTATTTATAAGAAAAAGCTTTAAACATTAAATGTTCCATATTTTCATATTGTATGCACATCAATGGAAATTTAAATTTCATGGGAGAGAAAAAAGGTGTTTCAACTGTTGTGTACAGGATATTTTGAAATTTGGAACAGCTAAAAACTGTGGGGTGCATGCTATGTACATCTAAGATAAGAGCATGACTGATTCTGAGAATAAAGAATTGCTTTGTGTCATAAAATTGCAGTTTCCGAAAGATATGTATCTTCTTTGCAATCCATTGTTGTATCCCCCTGTTGCCCCTTAGCATCAAAGGGGAATCCAAGAGAACAGGGACACATAGTTTACTAAGAGATTTTGATCTTCTGTGTGTAATGAGTAAGAAATAGAACTAGGATCCAAGCAGAAATATGGAGTTGACAAGCCATCTCAAAGAACTACTCTTACTTTAACATAAATATCTTATATATAAGCTTATTAAAATTGCTTAAGCTATGAGTGAGCATACTAAATTTTTTCCATATCTTTGTAATGGTTAGGATAGCCTCCATGAAAAATAATGCAATCCAATGCCACTTCTGTTCTTATTGTGTCTTATCTGTGCTGTGTCTGCAGAAAAGTTGTTTTTGCTGTTTTCTGCTATTTTAATTAGACTGCCTTAGCAACTACCTGTTGTGACAAGCCACTTGTGTCGATAATGCGGAGTGGCTACTGAGGACCACAATGCCTGAAAAAGGTCTTGAGAATCAGAAATGTTTTTGAGTAGCTGAAAGGTCTTATATATTTATTTATTTATGTATTTATTTATTTTAATTTATCTATAGGCAAAGACTTGATCATGAATGGAAAGCTGGTGTGAGGTATTGAGAAAGCCCTAAGATCCTTTCATGTAAAGGAAGCAACTACTTTATTTTGAGATGCCTTGGGGGTTTAAGTATATTTTCAGAATTTATTCCATATATATATAAAACACTTTTTGTAAGTTCAATACATTATAGATGTAATAGTACAGAGTCTATGGGGAAAGACATGCAACAGTCAGAAAGCAGGCTCCTAGACAAGGGCTACAAGTGGAAGGCAGATGTGATCTATCCAAAAACTGCATGTACAAACTATAGTAAACAAATTCTTCTGTGATTAGCTAAATCATTATTGTTTAAATTGGAAATAACTTTTTTGAGGAGAACTTCTTCAACTGTGAAAGGAACCAAAGAAAGAAGCCGACCCAGGTAAGGCCAATGTCGGAGTAAAAGGTAATATTTTAAGTTGCTAGGGTTAGCAGCCATCCTTGTATATCATCAAATTCAACTGGTTTTTGCTGAATGTTTAGAGCTATGATAATCTGAATTCTAAGGACAAAATGTGAAATGTTCCTACTTGTGCAATGCTGCTACTAGGTAATGCTACAGTATAAATCTCTCTCCTTCTCTTTGGCTTCTATAGATTGCTAGGAGAACTAAATGCTCATAACAGCACCGCCAGAATTGGACTTGGTGCAAGCAGACCTTTCTCATGCACTTCTCCAGCCTCACCTTCAAAATGCAATTCCTGCAGAGATGTCACTGAGCTAAAATGCAATATGCAGAGACCTCTAGAGACCGGAAAGCTCAACTACACCTAGTGACATGCAGGTATAGTTCTGTGGTGTGTAGTAATGAAATCATTTGGGGAGCCATAAAGCTGACTATAAAGAGAACAGGTAACATTCAGACTGTTTTAATTTGTGCTGTAAAAGTCGTGTTCTTGAAAGTGACATAGTTTAGCTTATTTTCTTCAAAGGTAGTCAACAAAGTATGGTAAAATATATTTACCAAAGGTCAACAAAGGTAAAATATATTTCATTTTTATGATAAAAAACCACAAACAACAAAACCAAACCCTGAATGCATTAGATGCTTTGCTTGCGTAAAAAATGCAATGTTAAATAACAGAATCTTCAAAATAGCTATGACTTCAATTACTGTGTTGTGAGCTCCTGAAATTTGGAATTAATTCGTTAACCCATTGATATGTGAGACTGTACTTGTTTTTCATTTGCCTGAAATCTGTTCAGAGGCTGCATCTCTTAACATGTCACAAAGTTCCTGTTGAGTTCAGAGCTAATTACAGTTCTGAAAGAAACCTTTGCAGGGTTGTCATTAGCCATGCTTATAATTCAGGTGAAGGTGCTACCTCATTTATTTTCCCAGTGAGCAGCTCCTGGTATGTCTGACCACGGAAGAATGCGCTCACCTTAAAGTACACTGAAGCTTTCAACTATAGCTACAACTTAACCTCTGTGTTTCTGCTTTATCCTTTATGTTGTACTTTACAGTGCTATTCAATTTCTGCAAGTCTTTAGCTCTCTGCTGTATAGAAATCAGTGGGTCCTTTTTTGTGTCTGTTTGAACACAGGGAATTTGACTTGGAAGCAGAGAAGATCTTTGCCAATAATTTTCAGCTTGGTCTTTCAGACAATTGTGACAATGTATCCTCTAGGCCTTGACTGTGAATGTATTACTAGTACCAAGTATTGTGTTTTTCAAAGCTCTGATTAGGGACAGAGCAGAGAGAAAATTGTGGGTTTGCTGGAGCTGAAAGGCCATCATACAGATCCAAAACCAGATCCTAAACACAGTGTTGCCGCATGAGGGTTTTTTTTTAATTGATTAATTTTAAAATTGAATAAATTAATCCTTGCCTAAAAGTGGAATTAACTAAACCAAATTACTGACCAATCAGAGCTAATTTTAGAATTAAATAATCGTCAGATGCAGGCGGGCATCTGTGTCTGGCTTTTCAGGTCTAAAATGCTTGATAAGCTTATGTGTTGCTAATATTATTTCATGGACCTATCCCTGTTTCAAGCAACTTGATTGCTAGTGTGGAAAACTTATGACTGCATCCATGTAAACAAAAATAACCCTTGACAATATGAAAGCAGACAAAGTAGCACGAGCCTAAATTTCAACTCTGGAAATTAGTTTTGGTTTGGGAACTTGTCCTGGATTCAGCAGTAGCAGTCATTTTTTCTTCCGGGTCACATGATAGAGAGGGCTTACAATCAGACTGTAATTTGGGATGTGCATTCTCCAGAACCCCAC
>WYDI02005353.1:0-16398 GCA_009867235.2 Psittacus erithacus | reverse complement strand
ACTCGTGATCAGATGCTGTTCCAGGTGGTGAGTACGTTGTTTCTTCATCTTGCTTCATCTTTCTTGTCTCTCTTTTGTTTTGACTCTTGTGTAAAAGGGCAACCGATATTGGTATGAATTGGTCTTCTGATTTAGCTTTTCTAATTTACGACTAAGCTTAAACCACGACAGAACTGCAATTCCAGATTTTTCCATATCACAGCTTAATTTTCTGCTACTTTCTTCATATGTATTAAAGCTATCATGCATGTCTAATGTCCGTAATGTCTGTGATTGCATTATACCTCCAATGAAACTACATTTATTCCTTGAAACTCTTTGTCCTTCAGATTATTAAATGGGTTTTAAGCCAAGGATTCTACATTCACTTAAGAAGTCAATGTGAATGTCTAATGAATGTCCAAGAGAGCTTGAGGAATTAAAAGTCTTGCTCTTGAAACTGTATAACAAAAGCAGAATTTCACTTTTTGCTACTTAGTACTCTGTGAATTAGACTTTCTTTTTTTTTTTTCTAGAAATGTAAAAGAAATAAGAAGCAGGCCTATTAATCTGTCCTCAAATTCCCCTATGAACAGAATCTCTAAAACTTCTCTCAAAGAATCCTGCCTAGGAAATGAACTTGCCAAATAAACATTGGAGATAAAATGCAGTGAGTGAAATAGAAACTAATATGCTGGACTATGTCTAAAATGGTTCACTGGAGTTCTGTGGACCTTTTTCTCACAGAAGATTTAAGACTTGCTGAGGTACTTTGTGAAGGCAGTCTGCCTCGAGGTGTGTGCAAAGGTAGAAGAGATTTTCATAGGCTTTCAAAATGCATTTCAAGAAATAGTGTGTATACTGACATCCAAACTTTCAGGGTCGCTTCTCTAACAACACTCATTTCATGCTACTAGTCTTCATGAACAGCAGAACTATCCTTCAGGAATGAAACTAGTGCCTTTGATAGGTGCTTCTAGCAGTTAATTGTAAGGTGCATTCACTTTAGCTTTGCTTTGAGCATCCAAGTAGAGCACTGAAAAATGTACCCATTATTTTGCACATTTTCATCTAAGTACTGGTCTGGTGGTTGGTGCGTCACTACCTGTCAGTTCTTGTGTTCATCTATGATTTCACCTGTAATGAACTTTAGTTAGATGCACTGGTGCTTAACTTTTTCTTTTTTAAAGTCTAACAACATTACCCTACTTTTCCCATGAAGTTAACAAAAGATGAGCTTCTGAGAAGAACTGATTTCCACTCTCCTTCATCATGTGCCATCAAACCATCTTTTTCGGTTCTTCATTTCTCTAAATTAAAAACGGGCAAGGGTTCAGACTTCAGAGTAGGAGAGGAAGATACCCGCTGAAATGATACTTTTGTATCCTGGATTGAGCTTTTATGAAATCTGGAGGTCTGTGATATAAAAATAAAAAATCTAGTAACTTTGAAGTATGGTTATTAAATGTCTTTCCTTAAAGAAGAAAAAAAAAAGTATCGTGGAGTTCTTTTTGATTCAGTGGATTCTTCAGAGCTACGAACTGCCAGGAGTAGCTATTGAGTTTAGAAAAATGGATGAATTAAAAAAAAAATCACTACTGAGGTTATTAGGAAAAAATCTAAATACTTATCATCTTACAAAACAATTAAAAAAAAATTAAATGAATGAACCCAAGAAATTGAGCTCATCTGTTCCATTTTCTCCAGGTTTACGTCACTGTTTTAAAGTATTTTAAGACAATATATTTTCTTCTTCCTTCCTTAAAATACAGTACTGAAGTTGAAAGTCTTGCTTTCACTTTGTGAAGAGACTAAAGTTATCTTCTGCACTTCTGATTCTTTGTCAAGAAAGTCCTGTGTAGGTTAAGTAGAACTGAGTAGGAGTCTCAACTCCTTGTTTAGTTTTGATCTTATACCTTGTGTGGTTGCTTAAGTAATACCCAGACTGTAAATAATGTGTAGTCCTGATAGAGTAGTCTGGAGATCAGTATTGAACCAAGTCACTCTCTGCTTCTCTAGGTGGCTTGGCATGCACACGTATGCAGGAGCACCTGAACTGATCTGTGCATCTATCTTTTGCCTAGCTCCTTCAGAATCACTACTTTAAGGAGAGAGGAGAGCATCCTAGTCACCAGGCTACGCTGGCAGAGTGGGAGATCAGAGAGGGAAACGCATTATTTTGAAGTGGTGCAGGTTTTATGAACAAAGAGCAAAAGAAGTATGCTACTGGTAGGATCAGTCAAAACTGAAAGAAGCTCAATTTCTGATCCAACCTTTGAACTTTTCACGTTAGACAAACATCTGATAAAATTTGACCGGAAAATGTAAGGGGTGGAAGGGGAGAAGGGAGTCTTATTCCTTGTATTAATAATTATTCTGAAATCACTAGGCTCAGCAAGTTTGCGCAGCTTGCACTTCTAATCCAAAATCTACTGTGTAAAAGGGAAATATTTCTGCTGCCACTACCATTAATCTGTCTTTGTCCAGGGAAGTCACAACATTCTTTTTTGTCACCTCATGTCTTGAAATTTTCTATGTAGCTTACCATGTGTTGCGTAGATTTTACTTAATTTAGAAGTTAACTAAAAGGTCTAAGTTTTTGAGGTAAGAATAAAAAAACTGACACTATCACTGAGCAGCAGCGAGTTGTTCAGTAAAAAGCAGCAGATGAAGATAAAATACTATTTGAAGTTTAATAGATTGATACCTTAAATAAATGAAGTTCATTGACTTTTGGAATTTGACTGGCACAAAATTGACTGATTATACCTGTATTAGTTGTCCAGTTTTTGAGAATGATGAAACTCAATGAATGAGCTAAGCATGACCACTGTTGGCTTTCAAGCAGCTCTTTTGAGAATTGCTGAAACTAAATCAAGGCATAGGTCATTTGGCTTGAGATGTTTAGAGAAGGAACAGAATAAAAATAAACAGTTTCTGATACATTCAAAATAATATATTAAATGTTTGGCTAGAATTATGGTGATATAACCAAAGTCTAAAATTGCAGTTATAATACAGTAAGATGATCATGAGCCCAGTTCTCTGTTTTTAGCTAAATGTCAAATCAGAAGGATTGAACACTGTGTAAGTCTACTAATACCTATGTCCAAAGTCAAAATTGTCCCTGTTTTTCTCCCTTCAGTCCTGTTTCACCTCATAATATTTTCATTAATACTGGCCACAAAATGAGCCTGTTGAACTTGAAACTAACTCTAAAAAAATACTTGCTGTCATATATTAAGCATACTGGTACCAGCAGTACTCAGTCATGTGTACTACTAGTGAAAAGCAGGTGCTGCTAGGCTGCCATGCATGGTTCTTGAGTGTTCTGCAGTAGTAACTCAGAAAAATTTAATAGTCACAAGGGAGAAATGAACTGATGTGAAGAAAACACTGATCACCAAATCAATTTTAAGGTTGTAAGGATCTGGATGAATCAGACATAGGAACTTGTGTTCAAATGGAGAGAATCAGGCTGCAGGAATGTTACCAGAATAAATCTTAAGTCATTTAATTAGTTATCTTGGCATGCAAGAAGGATGTTGTAAATGAGATTTACTAATGACACAAAGCTGAAAAGCCTTGCCTTGACAGAAGAGAATGAAAATGTCAAACAAAAAGAAAAATAGAAGAACTGAGTTGGAAAAGTGGGTTGAAGTAAAATGCTACAAATATAGATTGCATGTGTATTACAAGTGAGTATCATTCATTCTACCACAAGAATTTACCAACTTGATTTAACTGGAAGAAATTTTAAAATTCCAAACTTATTGGATAACATGGGTGTCTAACCTTAATTCTCTTTCCAGGCACTGACTGTCTTGGCATTCCTTCCAAATGCTTTTCTGTACTCCCTAGGAAAGGGCTTTCTAAGGGTAAGGAATTGTTCTGTCAAGTGTCTGCTGGGTGGCTGTAGAGATATTTGAAGCTTTTGAAGACTAATGGTGGTTAATAAAATCTCTAATTCTTTTTGCCTACCCAAAATAAATATGGTTTTGCGTTACTGTTTGTCATCCCATCACCTCACCCTATCTATGCAGTCTATCCAGAAATATCTAGAAGTCAGTCACATGTGGATCAAAACTCATGTCCACTTCTAGGCTTAAAAAAACAGAGAATTGGTTCTTTCAGTCTGCTTGTAAAGATGACTAGGCCTTGGGATTGCAGCTAAGTCTGAATGATCAACCTCTGTGTACCCTTCCACACCCCAGATGTCTTCTGGCAGAACCAGCATAGATTAATTAATTGAACTGGAGGTTAATAAATTGAACTAGAGAAAACACTGATAAGCATGTCAATTATAAGATGATGAGGAACAGGGTGAATTTTTCTTTAGAAAGTCTTAGCAAAAAGGTTCCAAAGTTAACTTGGAAATTCCGAAATTATTTTTCTCCTAGAAAGAAGCTTTCATCAAAATCAAAGGTAAATTAAAGTCTTTTTTATTATTATTCTTTTGTAATTGTGTATTTTTCCTTTAAAAAGCTTTGATTCTTTATTACAAATATGCATAATATGAAGTGTTTCCATATAGAAAAATAAAGACAGCAGAATCAAAGTTCTCAAAACACAGAAGTAGAACATTTTAGAAATTATACAAAAATTTCTTGAATAAAGAAAAGTTTGTGTTATTTTCAGCTAGAAAGTTCTTTCTCCCCTTCTCCACTTTATAATCATTCCAAATAATAGCTTAATTAAATTAACTGAAATGTGTTGTAATGATATTTCACTTCATTACATTATGCATTCACATGGAATATGAAGTACAGAGTGGGGGATTGCTGAATGACTTAATTTAAATATCACAAATATTCCTGTTGTGTTTCATGTTGTGGGCAAAAAACAGAATGAGAAATATTTAATGGACAGTTTTGATGAAGATTTTTAAATGAGAGAGGCAATTGTAGCACTATAAATATGTCAAAATAGTACTACAGAGTACAAAGTATAATCATTTACTAAAAAGAAATGCAGAATGTGTAGTGAAGAGACAGATGCCAGCACTATAGGAATCACGGGCCTGTCTTTTTCTAGGACAAAACGTTTTAGTTTCATTCTTCAGAACCTGTTATTAAAAGTATTCTATGAATACCAAAACACTATCTGCCGTTGCTTTTGTTTCCCACTTTTCCATTTGTGTATTTCAAAGGAATTGATTTCCTTCTTAATGGGTCAATTGAAATCGATACTTGCAATGAATTATATCCATGTTCTCCAACATTGTTCCACAGGGAGTTCTACATCACACAGAACAGTCTGTTGAGCACCCAAATAGTTTGCAATAGATTACTGAGTACTGTAAACTTCTTTTCTGTGGGCATAAGGTCAAACAGTTAAAAACATAAGCTTCACTCTAAGGATAGGAAAGTGACTTTTAGATAACTGCTTATTGCACAAACCCACTATCATACATGGCAGTCATTTTGAGGTTGGAGAATTAGCTGTAAACTTGTAATCCCCTCAGCAATTTTTGTGTGCCTCTGTCCATTAGCAAGACTTCAATGCAGCAGCCAGAAAAAAAAAACCCAAACCACCACCAACTGAAACCACTACTATACTGGTATTAAGGTCATTCAATACAATTTTTAATACTCTTAGATCATGTCTTTAATTACAGTAAAATAGTGTCTTTTCTACTGCTTATTTGCTTATTTTGTCAGGGCTCTGTTGGCCTGACATAATGGAAATAATGAAGCCTTTTTTTTTACTTGTTAATGAGGATTGTCTTTGCATACGAACTCAATTGCTTTCAGCATCCTTATCAACAATTACCTCTGCATAAGGGCATTTTTCCATTATGGCCTTTACTTATTTGTCACTCTAATTAGACTTTTCTTTTCAGAAGGCTTTCAAGAGATGAAAGAATGACGTTGACGTAATTATCAGTCTATCTCTTTTTAAGAATCTGCCTTCCTTCCATACTTATTAGCTATTGCACATAAAAAGCATGAAGACTCCAAATTTACTTCAGCAAATTTATACAGAATTAGTTGGTATTTCACAATTAAATCTCATTATTAAGTTTTTCCTAAAACTTTAGGTGACAAGTGGGAAATACAGGCAAACTACTTTCAGAATGTCAGAAGTTTGACTGCAGATAGCATACAGTGTTTTAGAAGTAGGATATCCCAACCTTTTCCTGTATAAAAAGCCTACTGTTAGTTAGCAAAGCAATCTCACAATTTTAAAATGTGTTTTGTTCAGGGAGAAGCATGCAGGATGAAAATAGATGAGGACAGAAAATTGAACAAAAAGCGCATGCTGAGATTTTGTGTTCTCCAAATCAAATTGGTGCAGCCAGTTGTTTAATGCCCAGGCCTGTGGAACTCAGGGGAGAATGGAAATGTCGGTGAATCCAACTGCTGGTTGAAGGCCTGGCTTGGTATTTCTTTTTATGAAAGAAGGAATCTAGAGGATTTCAGTGACTTGTCTGGGATTTCCATCAAGGTTCTGCTTTTCTTCAGCTCTTTTTCCACTGGAAAGAAACATTCAGGTTGATTTGCCACTCTGAAACTAGACTCTAAAATGACCCTCTGGAATTTGGTAATGTTTTATTCAGTACTGGTTTTAATCCCCAAACCTCTCAGATGAAATTCTTCTAACTGCTAGATATATTATTGTAGCAATAGCTTAACATACCTGTTGCATAATGAGCAAAATACCACAGGCTTGTAAAATGCAAAAAAAATTCCTGTTTTGAAAAAAAGGTAAAAGTACAGTTGGCCTTTTGAAAAATGTAAATCATATTTATCCCCAAGTGATTTTGTTTTCCTTATATAAATATATTGTACTTTAATTTTTCTAATGTCCCATGGTGTACTACCTCCTGGTCTTCCACACAGTCAGTTTCCAAAGTCCGAAGCACCTCAGCAGCTAGAGCTGTCAATATCCATAGACTTTCTCTATTTCTCTGAAGGCTTTCAACTACCATGTTGTTCTGTTTCAGTTTTCTACCTTGGTAACAGTCATATAAATGTAAGCAAACATACAAGTATAAAAAAAAGAAAATCAGATGAATCATATATTATTCGTTTAATGCTAATAAGCTTTCATTAGAAACATTTTTTTTCTTAACTTTCTAATTATTGAGAACATTTAGAGAAATAATTTGAAAAATTATCTAATATTGATTTCTTTCCATAGTTTGCAGAATGTGAATCTGAACTCTGATGCTTTATGAATCAAGATTTAATAATCTTTTTAATTTTCTTCACAGCCAATATTAGTACTAAAATAATACATAATACTGTATTTTCTCATACTTGAAAAAGTATAAATTATATTACATTGTAGTGTGCCAATGTCCTGTGAAGTCACATAAGAGTCCCATGCCACAAGACGTATGTATGCCTCTAATCATTCTCAGTATACAGTATTTTCTGCCATCACCAAACAACTGGAAGCAAACATGGTCATTCAAAACATCTACAGCATATGTATTTTTAGTATGGAAATTTGGGGCATGTAAATGCATATTAGCAGACTGTCCTCCATTCTTCCTTCTCTCCACAAACTATTTTACTCTTTCTCACAGACAACAAATATTGTACATAGACCCCATCAAACTCCATACTACTTCCTTCCCATGAAATGTGGATAAAATTTAAAACAGCTTGAAGCTGAGCCTCTCTCTTGATTGAGTCCGAGACAATTTAACTTTAAAGAGCAATTCCATGCTTTTTGCTGCTGGAGTGTAGCTAGCTGTTAAGTCAAAAGGGGAATCAAAAATCCTACCTTCCAGCTTACCTTTTATAAGTTAAACATCCGTCATCAAGGAATGAATGTGTATTCCAAACTGTAAACCCAGGGAAAGCTAACCAGATTTTACCTGAAATGGTTCTGCATTCTCTGAATATTAACAATTCCGCCAGGTATCTAAGTGCTGGGAACAGCTGTTCGCATCTTTTGTTGAATTTATAGGTATTGAATGTAAATGACAGGTAGCTCAAGATTAAAAACACACAGATCATGTTTAATGTGTCTTTCCGTCTGGGGAACAGGGAACTGTTTTGTGTGGGGTTTTTTTTTTAATAAATCATTTTATTCTGTAATGTCTTGTGATATTTGGATTAGTTCTGCTGACAAATTTTCAACAGCAAAATTACCCACTTCATAATATCTCTTATATCAAATTGTAGTGTAACATATATAAAATATGATGTGGAATTTATGCTGTACATAGGGTGAAGCTATTAAGGTTTAATATAGAATCATAGTTTGATAAATCAAAGTAACATTATATGTTCATTATATATATTTAGATGTGGTAACAAAATACTCTATACTTAATGCTGTCTCACTGCTCTTACACAACTCTTAAATGACTAAGAAATGGGAAAGTATACTATGAAAGTAATCAGCAGGTAAAACTAATGCTGCTGAAAAATTCTGTTATTGCTATCGTAATAGTTCTATAAAGGTAACTTAGTGTCTTTTTAAGGAAAATAAGCCCATGCAATGAGACTCATATCTATACATTACGTGCTTTTAGCAGCACCCAACTTGCCTATGCACAACACTACAACTGTGCTGGCAGAAGTGTAAGCTGGCTTAAGGTAGACCAAGATATTTCCAGCAAAACCCTCAAAGCTTGTAAGGCTGTCACATGCTAAAGTTTGGGTTTTACGGTTTTTTTAGATGTTCATGTCAGCTAGACAAACACCAGAATTAGGAAAATGTAAGGAGAAGAAAGCAAATGCTGACGCAGTAGTAGAGGATTTCGAAGTTCTCTTTTTAATTTATATAAGTAACAGATACATGAGATATTAACTGAGCCCTCTATTCTCCGAGGAGAAAAGACCTCATTCTTTCAGTCTTTACTCACAGGGAAGGTTCTTCAGCCTGGTAATCCTCTCAAATATGGTAATCTAAATTATTGCCAAAAATTTCAATTTTAATTATCCCAAGGCAGGTCTAAGTAAGACTAAGTTGGGCAAAAGGACTTTGAATTATAATTTTGAATTCTTTCATATTACTTCTGCTAAAATCAACAAAATACCTTCATGTATTTTTGTCCTTCTGACACAATCAGGGTCTATTTTTGCAGTCTGAAAATTCTTCAAGTTTCCTGAAATTTAAAATTGAATTTGTTATGGAAGGTAGATGCAAAAAAAAAAAAAAATACACAAATATCACTGTACTTCATGAGAAGAGGAAGACAGTTTATTGAAATATATGTCATTGTGCAGCATTTCCATGGCTGACACACATTTGACTAGCAAGTGAAAAGGGAGAAGAACATTTGGTCAGCTGATATTAATAGTGTATCTAACACTTATAGTGCTGCATTGTTCAATACAAGTGAAATAATTCTCACCATAGTTTTGCATTATTCTTGCACCATAATATCTTACTGCTCAATATGCAGAGGTAACTGGAATAGACAGATAGTTCAGGTGCACATCCGTTTATTTCTGTTGTTTCATAATATATTCTTCCTCTCACTTTTGTGCTATTGTCTCCTACTGTCCTTATACAATAGAAGGGGAAATTGTGCACAGCAAGAATGTGGAAACCCTGCACTTTGACAGTCAGTATTTCCTTTTTTTTTAGGAGAATAAGAGTAAAAAGAGAATTTTACTGATTCATGATTCATATGACAGTGATAGATGGTTCCTGCTGAAAACTGAGCTATTTATTTGATAAAAATGTGCCATCTAATAATAATTCAGCAGGGAAGTGAACTAAGCAGCATATTCATCAGCAAAGGGGATTCCCAACTAACTGATTATCTGCTTTCCAAATTTTATATTGAAAGGATACTGCTGTGAATCACTGCAGTAGCAATCATTACTTGCAGTCTATGTAGACAGCAATCCCTATGCACTGTGAATATTTACCGTTATAATGAAAGACTGAGTCATCTGATAATTCCAGTTCTAGTACTAGATATCCAGCCTAAAATAACAACCTGTAGAGTCATTATATTTTCTTTCCCTTGCTGTTTTTTGCTGTTGTTGCTGAGGTTTGGGGGGGTTTTGTTTTTGTTTTTAATTCATGGAACTGATCTGAATTATTCAAAGGCAGCAACACAATCTATTTTATGTGGCTGAGCCAAGTCCCATTTGATCATGTTCTCTTCCATTTGTATTCTGTTTAAGTAGATCTCATGCCATGCAGCTAAATACGAACCACATGACAAACAGTGCATACTTGTAAAATATTGCGTGCTGTTGGGAAAGATGAAATTCTCATTTCTCTGAAAAATATTTTACTGTATTTTAATGTGGCAGCAGACCACAAATTCAAAACATGATTGTGTTACTGTTATGGAATTATACCTGGCATAATCAGTCCTCCCTGTAAATTTTGAACTGTAGCTCTAATCCTGCAAAGGCCACCACTTAAGGTGGTGGCCACACAAATCTCTCCAGCAGCATCACTGCTGATGAAATCCACAGAACTGCTGGAATTTATAACTCCAGACAACAAAATAAAATAAATATATTTAAAAACACTAAAGTATTTGAAATCATAGAAAAAAAAAAAGCAGATTTGAAGAATAATTCAAGGATAACTATGGTCACAAACACCCAGCTATGGTGTTTTATGGCTGAAAGGCAGGACATACTCAGGCCACTAAGAGCACACAAGAAATGGTTATGAATCCGTCAAGTAAAATCTTTATACCAACCAACATCAGTATGTTAATGTTAAGAAATTAAGCTTTATTCTCTTGAAGTTAAGACTATTTTCTTCTGAATTTCAAAATGCGATTACATATGTTTTCTGCTAACCATATTTATCCTTCAGCGCAGTGGGACAGGCAGGAGGATATGGCAATCATCCATTTTTTTAATAATGAAGTAGCTTGTCTCTGATTGTCCTGAGAAACGCCTTCCTTAGAGCCAGTACTGTATATGTCAGTGCTTCTTTGTGCGCTGCATTACAGAATGGTAGGATTTGTCTGTGCTTACACTAGGGTTGGATTTGACAAAGTTATATGTTCAAATAACTTAAGTAAACTTGTTACTCAAAAGTTTGAAACTGATTGATTAAGCAAGTAAGTTGTTTTCATTAGTATCACATTTTCCTTGCATACTAAAGTGGAAAAGATAAACTTGGGAGCACTCTAATGAATTGCTGGGAATACACAGTAGTTATCTCATGGTACCTTTCTTTTGGAATGTTATTTATCTTCTCCAGTCTAATTGACTTGTTTAGTCAAATATCACACTGCCAAGCAGATCTTTTGAAAAAGATATTTCAACAGTTTGCTAAACTATGATCCCATACATATCTGATGAAACTTCAAAGCAAAGCATGCTTTGTGCATGCATGTGGTGTAGTTGGAAGAGTTCCAAGCAGAAGAAACTGTTAGACAAGGGTAAAAGGGACTATTTTGTTTTGAAGTTTTCTTGTTATTCCATAATGTATATCTTTAGCAGCCTTTGAAAAGAGGACACACAAAAAGAAAAGCTGAAAATGACATTATTTCTTTACCATCAAGAAAGTTAGAGACCTTCTTCTGTCCCCCAAATATTTTTCTAATAATATATTTTTGGTTTTTTTAAGCTGTGACAGTTAAAAGAGGAATGTGTCTATTAATTATTTTTTGTGACCATGAAAGTCTAATGAAGATTTTTGGCTGACATTAACAGGTATTTTAATTGTTGTTTTTACATATAAAAAGATATGTCTTGATTATCGAGGAAGACTTCACATTAATGAGATAGCTAATGATTTTTTTTTGTCATCAGAAGACATAAATCACTTCAAAATGAAAAGCTGAAGAAATTATTATTTAGGCTATACAATATTCATTGGATTTTGTTTATTAATTCTCTGAACTTTAGTTTCTGTGTGCTTTTCAGAAAAAAAGTTCATCTTTCTTAATTGCAGTGACATAAACTTTAAATCTCAAGATGACAGACTGCGCATTTTCAAGCAAAATTAAGGAATACTTCATTTTGCTTTCATGGGATAGATAAGAAAAGTAGTTGACTGAGCGATGAAATTTTTAGAAGATGGGTTTTGCTTTGTGCCTCATGGTTTCGTTACCCTATATTATGGGTACAGAAAAGGGCAATGAAACCGGTGAAGGGCCTGGAGCACAAATCTTATGAGGAATGGCTGAGGGAACTGGGACTGTTTAGCCTGAAGAAGAGAAGGCTCAGAGGGCACCTTGTGTCTCTCTACAAATACCTGAGAGTAACAAATAATAGGACAAGAAGTGAGAGCCTCAAGCTGTGCCAGGGGAGGTTTTGTTTGGATATTAGAAAAAACTTCTTCATCAAGAGGCTGATCAAGTATTGGAACAGGTTGCCCAGGGAAATGGTGGAATCATCACCCCTGGAAGTATTCAAAAAACATGTAGATGAGGTGTCAGTGATGTGGTTTAGTGATGGTCTTGGCAGTCCTGGGGTAACAATTTGACTTCATGATCTTAAAGGTCTTTTCCAACCTAGTTGATTCTACGACTCTATTCTATGATGCTACATCTAATAAGAGATGAACTCTATTCAGTGAGGTATTCATAATCTCTCTCTTCCTTATAAGGTATTATTATAGTTTTAGTAATATACCTGGCCTCATCTGCAGATATACAGGAAAATATGTGGGCAACATGCTGCAAATTTTCCTCAGTAGAAGTACTATTCTGTTTCCATCTCTCAAGTTAAGAGGAAATTGTTCAACAGATGGTAAAGCTATTGGGCAGAGAAGAGGCAGAGCATTTGTATAAACCTTGTTTCCTCAAGATACCAGATTGAAAATCTCCATATAAATATGATGGATTTTATAAGAATTCAATCAGATTAAATATTTGGTGAAGCAGTATTATCATCTGCAATGCAGATCTACATCCGTACCAGGATGCTGGCTATTCACATACTTCCTACAGGGTTTCTTGTCGCCCACGTAAAAAGGTCAGCCTGTATTCTGAGTCTAATCCTTCTGCATCACCGTTCTCTTCAGAACAAAGACACAAAATATTACTTGTCTCATTTTTATGTATCAACAAATCCCTTTCAGTTATAAGACAATCTTATAGCCTCTTCTCTTTAATTTAATTTTATATATTCACTTTTAGTATGCTGATTCTCTAATGACTATCTGTATGGATGCAGTTCTCCCCAAAGATGTGGAAAAGAATTGATCCTGAAGATTGAGAGAAATAAGAACGCTTTGAAAGATCTGAATTGTGATAATATACAAGTTACTATATAGTTATTTGGAAAGTCTGGCCTTTTTCATTGCATATCCAGCAACAAAATTTAGACAAGATAAGAAGTGTTTCTGATTAAAAAAATGTGAGGGGTTTTTATTCCCTTATTTTGACTTTGGAATGTCCTCATAAGAAAATGAGGCATGATAATGACAGTTGCTTTTGAATTGCCATGATATTTAATGCTATACATGTAAGGGCAATGTGACTGAATTTTCAGAGATTTATACAAATCCTACAAGTAGCTGTTCAGACAAATATGCATATTTTATCATTGCTAAGTGATTTCCTAAGTGAGGGCGAGTGTCAGTGTTGATTCTGATCTGAGCTTTCACTGAATTCAAGTGTGCTCAGATGGATTTACAAGTTAGATGTGCAGCAGACAAAACTTCATGAAAAATAGAACACTTCCTAATCAGAAAAAAAAAATTACTGTGTATGTTATATGAAGTTGCTAAAAGCAAGGATCTTGCAACAAAGTTGCAACTGTAAAAACAAGTTTTCTGTATGTTTCTTGCACTGATTAAAATGTTTGTTGCACATCCTCACCTATGAAATGTAAAGAAATGTAATGACATAATTTGGTGAAAGTCAAGTCAAGTGGAAATAGTGATACAAAACCTGCTAGAATTCTTGTTTTATCCTTTTGTGCCTAGTAGGCAGAATGCTTACTGTCAAAAAAGGTGTGTATCTAGCAATTAGTAGTATTTGTACGTTGTTCCTGATATCCTCCTGTAATTATTTTTTATTATAAAATTGGGAATTGCTTTGAGTGAGTTTATGAAGAATATTAATTACCAGAACAGGATTGGAAAGTTAGTTGGACAACTTTTTATTTCTATTAATACCTGAGTAACAATCTTCCACTATCAAATGCAACATAAATTCTCGGTCCAATTGAAGTTAATGGGAGTTTTGCCACGAATTCCTTTGTGCTCCAAGGACTCCAGGCCCAAATCCTGTTGTAGCTGTATCTGGAAAATTTATTTCAAAGATTTCATAGATGTAAAGTTTACTGCTACACAAGCAAATGGCATTGTGATAACTGACCTGAATTTACTCTACGAAGTTCTGTTCTCCTTTGAAATCTGTTTATGATTTTTTTTCTGTCACTCTTGAATCTAACTTAATGCACTATTATGCATGGCTGAAGTTTCAGATCCATTACATCACTTTTTGCAAGACTTAAGCTTTATGTTGGCATCAAATATCGTCTGGCACAATCAATTTAGCTACTGTATTTTAGCCCCTAAGTTTTTGATGAATTTGAAATCATGACTCAAATATTTACCATTTTCTGTTGAAGTGTGTTACAAGAAAGAGATTATGCATGCAGAAAGTGTATAGGGAGTTTGAAGATAACAAATGATACATCAAGCACAGCCTAATGTGGTTTTACTGGAGTAAAACAGTGGTAATAAATCACTTGCCAATGTTGATAATAAAATACTGCATTGGCCTCCATCAGCCAGAAGAAAAAGGTTAAATGTTATTTCTCACAATAACCATGTGGTCTTCATTCCTGACACCTGTAATACTAAATTCTGTCATTATTTTCTGTAGAAATTGTGATCTTTATTGAAAAAAAAATCCATTAAGAATAAAACCTGGTGCTTGCCAACCTCCAATATCCCTGAAAAACCTTCATCCATTTTGTGGGTATTGTACCCACAGTGAGTGAATGTTATGTCCCTCCAGGTGCTGGACACTGTGTACATGCAGCATCGGATAGAGTCAGGGCAGATTTTCCTATGGAATGCTGTGCAGACTAGAGCAGACCCTGTCTGTGAAAAGAAGCTGCCCCATATTAATCCTTTGAATGGATATGCAATTTTCTTAGAAGAAAGAGATCCTAGTCCTTAGGGATGCTGTTATGGGAATGACTTGGTCCTCGTGGGAGCTGCCTTGGGAGCTTCTCTGCTACAAAGAGCCGGTTGATGCTACCCTGCAGCCAAAGGGTTTTTACTACTTAAGTTACCCATAACAGGGATCACTGACTCGTCAGTGTGCAACAGTCTCTCAGTCAGGATCAATCCAGGTGGTTCCTATACAACCTCAGGCTTACAGTAAAAAATGAAAGAAGAAAACACTAGCATACTACACCTCCATCTCAATTAAAAGCAAGTTTATTGTAGATGCTGAAGAAATATCCCTTAAATTAGCATGTATATGCTGAATACTATGTATTTGGTATCATATATAGTAAAGGGTGAAGTCCATTTTAGAACAGCTGACAGATTTTGTGGATAACAGCCTTACAAGACCTGGAGCAAATAGCTTATTGGATTTATACTTCCACCCTTTCACTTTTCTATTTTTCCAGTCTATGATTTTATCAGCATAGGGCTTCTATTTACTATTCTAAATGCTTCGGTTCTAATTGCAAATGTATTAGATTTTCATCATGTTTTCCATATATTGTTCCCTCCTCGTTCCAGGGACCACATCATCAACAAATCTGAAAAATAATCAAGAGCAGGATGTATGCAAGAGAAGATCATCAGGAAGTCTTTGCAGTAGCATTACTTTCCAGGTGCACGTCTATTTGGCTGACCCAAGCCACCTTCTCAAAGCACAACATACAAATATTATCCAGCAACAGCATTAAGCTTTTCTCATTGCAAGGAATTTTACTAAACTCTCAAAGTTTCCCCTTGATGTCAAAATACCATTGATCTTGGAGCAGCATTTCCTATAGAGAATGTTTTTATTCCTTTTTCTCATTTTTATAGCTCTGACATAAGGCTTGGTCTATTATTTCACCTTATGATGCCATAAGCTGCATTAGTAAACTGAATGAAACAAATTTTCAGCCTTACGTCTGGTAAAGTGACTGGAATTGGCGTCTGAAGAAAACTAGCCCTCTTCTTCCAAACCAGACCAGCGGAGTTAGAATCCCTTTATGTTTCATTTTCCCATTTGCACGTCATTGACCATCAGTCTAAGCATCTCACAATTTATTACTTAGCTAACAAGATCATTTAAGATACTTTTATATACTGATCTGTGTGTGAATAACTATATGTATAAGAGAGGGTATGTTCATGTCACATGTACCTGGGAACAAAGATTTACAGAAGAAAAGGAGAACGATGAGAAAAATGAGAAAAAAAAGAGGCAGAAATCTGTTTGATTTTTTGTTGGTTTGTTGGTTTGTTTGGGTTTTTTCTTCACAGGTGTCGTGGTTTAGGCCTGCCACACAGCCCACTCACTGCCCCCCCCACCTCCTTCCTCCCTCGGCTCCCGGAGGGATG
>WYDI02005351.1:0-31382 GCA_009867235.2 Psittacus erithacus | reverse complement strand
CATTTATATATAATTTTACATTATATAATATAAATATAAATGAATAGCCTTGACTGCAGACTAGGTCCTGAGCACACGAAAACTTCACCTCCCAAGTACCACACTCTCCTATTAGGCCATGCACAACATGCTGCCATATCCAGGGGACCTGCAGGTAATAAAAAGGAAAAGCAATAAACCATTTTTCCTACCACTGTGAACCTGTACTATTCAGATATATAGGATTTTTTCCCATCTCCACAATGTATTCATTCATCACACTTTAAAGTCTCTACTATCCTTTAGCTATACTTACTCCTTTTCCCTTTTTGCAGATATCCCTCTCCCAGTTTTTCACTCCATTTCCTGACACAATCTTGCCTTATGCCCCACTCTTCATTTCTCTTTCAAACGTCTCGTTTCCACGCCTCACTGATATCCTTCCCTTCTGTTTATCACTTCCCATTTTCCATAATACCAACTTTTTTCTTCCATCTTTAATATTCCTGTACAAACATAAAAATAACTTTATGGTCACTAGGAGTGACCAGAAGCAGATTCACAGGAAAAAGCATACGAACACAGTAAACACAGGGTGGTATGTCCTCTGGTGTACTCTCTCTGAATTCCTATTTCCTATAGTGTGCAAGAAAGGGACATCTTCAGCCAGTGTGGGTACCTTACTTGTATTTAATAGCTGTTGATGGTCTTCTGTGAATTGACATAACTGCTCTTTCAAGCCAGCTGAACTACTGTCACCTGCAGCACTGTTTTGCATGTGAATATACTTGCATTCATTTCAAATATGCTATTAATGCTTGGATGGTAGGAATCAATGAACAATCATTCCCTATGCATATTTTCCATCCCATTTATGAGTGTAAACCCAGCTCAAATCCCTCCTCATCCAAGAGCAAGAAGAGGAGTGTTTTAAGTTGTTTACCTCTTCTCATACAGAAGTCTTGATCAGCTTTGTTACTCTTCTCATAAGCCTTCTTTACTTCTACTGACCATATCAAAATGGACACAACATTCAAGAAGTGATGGGACATCACAGATCTACATAATGGTGTTAATTCATTTTTATCCTTCATCAGCTCAGCTTGTTGAAGAACCTGTGACAAAGAACTTAAGTCTAAAGCTTTTTTTGAAATTCAGATGTATCAGCTGGACTGCTGTTTGTCCACATGCTTACTGACTGCCATGAGCAGCTGTGAGTCCCTCTACAAGAACCATGTTTTCATGCATAAATGATTTCTATACTGTATCAGAGTTTTACTGCTTTGCCTCCACTTCAGAAAACTCATTTATTCTCAGGCTCTTCCTGTTACCCTTTTTAAAGCTTCCCCTGCTTCAATACTGATAGAACATGGGCTGACAAGAGAGATAAGTAATCAGTTAATAGTTATTTTTCATATTTGACTGCCTTTAGAGCTCTCTGGTGAACTCTGTCTGGTCTTAGCAACATTTCTTGATTTAGGTAGTAACTAGGTATCCCTGGACCTCTCAGTTCCTCCTTATTTCAACACAACCCTTCTGGCTGGCACATATCCACTTCCATCTTTCTGCATGTTATCTGACAGCTTCCAGTATGAAATTGGAATTCTGCTAGCCCAGCTGCTGCCTGAGTCTCCTGAGTCCCAGGTATCCCCAGGCAAGAGATGTACAAGAATATATGAAAGTTTCTTATCTTTCCAATATTAATTTATTCCCTTTGATTAGGAAAGAAGATACTCTCTCATTCCTTTACTATAAAAATATCCCAGATGGCAACTATTTACCCAGTTTTCAATGTACAGTTCAAAGCAAATTCTGTAAAATAATATTGGTTTGAGTTTTATGTTTTAAATATTGTTAGAGTTACTTCTTTTTAATCAGACAACCTTTCAGTAGACAAACCAGGTGATGGACAAAATTGCAATGTATTTCAGCAGCATTTTTCACTAAAAGTCTGGGTCAAGCATGACATGGGAAAAAAGAAAACCATAGGTAAATATAACCTAATTTGAATAAAATAACATGGTTTACTAAGGACCTGCATTAGCTTTTTATTAGGTAGACAAATATTTATATATCCTACAAATATCCCATGAAGACAGGCTGAGAGTTGTGGTTGATCATCCTGGAGAAGAGAAGGTTTCAGGGAGAACTTAGAGCAGCTTCCAGTGCCTAAAGGGGCTACAAGAATGCTGGAGAGGTTTTTACAAGGGCTTCTAGTGATAGGACAAGGAGGAATGTCTTTAACCTGAAAGAGGGGAGACTGAGATTAAACATTAGGGAGAAATTTCACTGTGAGGGTGCTGAGGTGCTGGCACAGGGTGCCCAGAGAAGCTGTGGCTGCCGCATCCCTGACAGTGTTCAAGGCCAGGCTGGATGGGGCTAGGAGCAACCTGGTCTAGTGGAAGGTGTCCCTGCCCATGGCAGGGGGTTAGAACTTGTTCCTTGTAACCCATGCCATTCATGATTCTATGATTTTTCTGTTACACAGGCATTTAGATCATTTACTAAGTACCCCAAACATCTATGATTTCCTTTTAATCTTTCAAACTTTAGTTCAATTAATTATCTACCTTCATTTATAAGGTGAAAGATCACTTTTCATCTATAAAGTATAACAAAACAAGAACTTATTTTAGGGTACAGTTCTTTTTCTGCACTGGAGATGACAGGCTCAGATCTTTACAACAGACCAGGGAACCAGATTTCTTTAATTTCCTTCAGTGCTGTAGATGTTCATGATACAAGAACTCCAGTAGCAGAAGTAAACAAATAGCCTCCACTGAAATCCTAAAAAAACCTAATTCTCTATTACTTTGAGGGTTTTTCTGGGGGGAGGAGTGGGGCTTTAGTGCTAATTACAGAATTACCCCTGAAAGTATTAAGAAAACATATCTTTCCCCCTCAGTATTAGCAATAATCTAATGTTCAAACTACTGCTTTGCCTGTTTTTGTTTTCTGTTTTGAACTGTTAGAGCTTGTATCTTTGTTTCTCTGTAAGTCAGGAGAGCTCAAACCCCTGAAAAGCCAAGGGTCTAATGCCTCAAAGTTAGACACTGAACAATGGGAAAAAGGAGAGGAATATCATCAGTGCAAGGCTCCCCTCGGGGTCAGCTGCTTGTGACTCGGCCAGCCAGTTACTGTATTGTATGAAATGTTGTCTTCTGACCTGCAGGAAAGAGATGCACATTTGATGGAGAACAAGGAGGCAAAAAAACATATTTGGAATTGATTTGTGCGCACTTCAGGGGACAGAGATAGAAAGAAGAAAGAATAAGAGATTTCTGTTAAATATGAAGAGAGAAAAAAACAACAATAAATTCCAGTGAATGCCAGGAAGACTGTTCAGTCACAGTGCAAGAACATATGCTCTGCCATAGTATTCATGCGCTCTAGTCCTGAATGTCAAAACTACCATTTTGAAGTGAAGCCCGGCGAGAGACCCAAACAGTGGCTGAAGATATGGGAGGATATCAACCTAGAAACCTTAACAATTGGACTTACTTTTTAAAAGTGAAGACAACCTTAAATGGAAATGAAGTGTCAGCAATTGACACATTAGCCATAACTACATTATTACTGTTTTTCCCATATTTCACTTTGATATAGTTGCCATTAATGTCTGTTCCAGTATGCTTTCCCAATAATACAGCAACATTTAGATTCTACTGCAAATCCATAGCAATTTATTTCACAGAATGGATGCATAGTTAATTATCATGTTATTGGAAAATATTTCACTTTCTATTTAACTACAGGATCACTGCCTTTCAAATCTGCATATTTTATACAAGGTATTCACACTGTATTTTATACCGTAGGTGTCTAAGTTTGCTTCTAGTCAGCAAAACAAAGAGGCTCTGACTACTTTAGAAGAACAAGAACTATATTGTTTGTATTGTCAATCCCAGCTTAGTGTGTAGATACAGTATTTGTGTTGACAGTGAACCACACATTATGAGGGACCTGAAGGAAGAGGCCTTTTTGCAGGGTGGACATCTCAGATATCAACTGTCTTACATTTTGCTCAATTACTTTAAAAGCTTATAAGAAGTTTTATGAAGTGAGATAGATAAACTGAGTTCACCACTGGCAGTGACTAATTCGTAACTGTAACAAGCACACAGGTTTAATAGTTGCCTTAATTGTACTTCTTCACAAGGCTTCGATTTTGGAGGTCAGTTTCCTACATGAGGGTGTCTGCCAGGTCAGCCTGAGACTGGAAATAGTTTTCACACCAGTTGACATAGCTTGGTAGCTATGTCACGGTACTCTATTACCACGGCACTCACAATTGCTAAGCTTAAGACTCTCTGTGCTTTCTGTGACCTTGAAACATAGGCAAATTCCCTTAAATGCATTTAGACAGAGTTCCAAAGGAGGACAAATTGCAGGAATCATTACTACTGGCAAGTACGACCTTGGTGGTATGAGGAAACAGTGGCATGGAAAGAAAGCTAAAAGAGATCCAATGGCATTTGGCTTAACAAGAGGCTGGACCCATTGATTCAAGTGACTGCTTATGCAACAGCCTGAGCTCCCACCTTATCTTTCATAAACATATGCTTCCCTCCCATTATTCCTGAATACAATAAAAGACCAGGAGCTGGGGAGACCTCTCTGAATACTATTTAATTGAATCTATACCATTTTATTCACAAGTTCTATGCCTTTGAAAATTGAAAATCTGCAGGGGAATGTTCCCTGCTTTAGAAACACAGGGGGGAATTGCTCTTGTAATGACCAAACCGAGCCATTCATTTATGAGAATTATTTCATTCTCAAGTAAATTAAATGAAAAATCAAGAGATGCTACTGTGAATATCCAGTTTTCAGTAAAGCCTTGCACAGAAGCCAAAGCCTGCAGTCCCTCATTAGGCAAAGGTTTTACTGACTACAAGGATTTAAGAAACAGGTTGCTGCTAGTTTAATATCAACAGTGCCTTTCTGGAAAGACAGTGCAGGTTGATTATGGAACACTCTAAGGAGAATGTAGGCAGACCACTTAGGGAGCACTGTTTGCATTTCAGTCATTACAATATTTATGCTGCAGCATCAGTGCAGGAAAAGGCTGCAAAATAAGATCAGCAGTGAGAAATGCGGCAGTTTCTCTACAGATTTCATTATTTAACGGTCTACAACTAGCTGCAACTTCCGTGAGCAAGGCCTCACAATATGCTCCTTTTAATACAATTATTAGATCCAAACTCCAGATTACTTTAGTGACAGCAGTGCTGACAGAAGGATAGGAAGATTTAACCTCCTCCCTGTCTTTGCAGAAGAAATACACCACGAAAATCCAAGTTTTAAAAATAATATGGAGCTTCAGTTTGAAAAACTAGAAAACAAGGTTTGAATCACTTATTTTCGTCTGTCTGATCATATTCATCTATTTAGTTACAGAATATGTATAAATACATTTATGTATTTTTATGTCTGTTTATTTGGCTCTGGATACCTAGGCACATCAATACACACTGAGAATAAATTAGTTCATAATGCTACAATCTTCTTTATTACATTTGAAGCAAACCCTACTTTTCTGTATTTGAAGTTAAATGTCTTTGAGAAATACATAACAGCACTCCTTGCTACTGTTTGCATTACTGTACTACAGAAAGCTTGACAACAATATCCTATTACCAAAGTAGGGTGGTAAATCACTGTTAACTCCCTAGGGGAATACCTACTACAAAAGAGATCAAAATCCACCTTCAGTCTAGTCTTTCTGCCTCCTTTGCTTTCCAACATACACTAAACACAAACTTAAGCTGCCAAACCTTGGGGTTTGATGTAAGAGCATGTACAGACATATTCAGATTCTATTTCTCACACACAAATTCCTTCTGTCCCTTTGGAAGAGTTATATTTACAGACCAAGGAATCTGACTGAAAACACTACTCTCCCAGTTAGCTGGGTGCACACACCATGTATATGTCATTGGTTTTAGCTTTTCAGCTGTTGAAAATGGGAAGGAATTTGTAATACTGGACCAGAGTTCCTGATTGACTCCTTTGCATTTGATCAACCTAAAGTTGGTAGAATTAGATGCTAATACCCAACAGAACAATGTGACAAAAGATTCCAACCCCACTGTTTTGTAATCCGTTGTTATTATTTCATCAGGAAATACTATCATATCATAAATGCTTTAACCAGCTAAATGATACCAATCATTAGCAAGCAGCTCAAATCTGTTACAGTTAAGGGACAATTTTTTTACTATGCTACTTGGTCTCGGCACTGCAATTCATCTTCACTCACGAAACTAACAAAGGAACAATCTGCTTTGTTAACAAGGACTCCAGCTACCACTGTGTTAATGTTTGCAGCCAAACTCAAAACCACAAGGCCTTTTCTGTGTTTTGGATTTCATTATGAACTCAGTCCATGCTCAGTGAAAGAGATGCCAGAAGTCTAAAACCTCTAAAGTAAGCCCAAGATCAATACTGTGCTAAAAGAAATATATTTAATGGTTTTACTTCAAAAAAAAAATCACATAAACCCTCTGGTATTGGTTAGAAACAGACTGAAGAATATTTCCAGAACCCTGAGAAATCATGCATGAAGCCCTTTTCTGGCTCAGATTTTAACCAGACTTAAAAGAGTTTCATGAATCTGGGTAAGCGTTGAGATTTTCAAACATTTATTCAAACTTTCAAGGATCTTACCATCAGTAACTTTAATGATAATAACCATTTAAAACCATATTCAATGGCCTTTCAGTTGACAGACAAGAGAGATGAATGATGAGATATTTAGGCTTATATGCCTAAAGCTCTCTTTTTCTAGGAAATCAGCATGACTGGGTGCCCATATGAACTGCCTGCAGAGTAATGCAGGCAAGACAGGGAATAAACAGGAAGAATTTGAGGTGGATGTGTAGTTGCAGGGCTACTATCTCATTGGGATCACAGAAAGGTGGTGTGATAGTACATACAACTGGTATGCTACATTGTATAGATACAGGGTCTTTAAGAAGGGCATGTCAAGAAAGCACGAAGGCCTATCTGTCCTGTAATATGGCTGCAATGGGAAAGCATGGAAATCTGCCCTGGGGTGGATCATGAGCCAGGCTCAGAGCTTAGGGGTCAAGATTAAAGGGCACACAAACATGATTGACATTGTAATGCGTGTCTGCCACAGCTCACCAGATTAAGGGAGAAATAGCAGAGGCTTTTCTTCAGACACCTGGAAGAAGCTTCACATTTACATGTTCTGGTCCTCTGGGTAAACTTCAACTCCCTGACACTTGCTAGAGGCACTGCACAGCATGGCAAAAGCAATCCAGGTTTCTAAGTTACTTGCTTCTGGCGTGCACTGACCACAGCTTCCTAACACCAGTGATCAAGAAGTTACAAGGGAAGTCATTCTGCTGCACTGGACACAAACAAGGAACAACTGCTCAGGGATGTGAATGAAGGTGGGGGACAGCCTGGACACAACAGGATTTCCAATTGCTTTTCTGCACATCATTAGAATGTTAACTAACTTATTTGAGGACAGTTTCATTTATTTGTTTTCTGTTAGCATGTTATTAGCATGAAGGGAAACAAGCAAAAATAACTGATACACTGACCACCGAACATAAGCAAAAGCAGTAGGGAAAAATTCTTTAACTTTAAAGCTAAAGCATCTAGAAATCACACAGAGAGCCCTTCACTGAGTTACAGCTTTTAGAATATATTTTAAACTAATCCATGTCTTGATATCAACTTGTACCAGGTTTCCTTACTCCTCAAATATGTCAACATGTACTTTGCTACTGAGCTAGAGCAGGTGATTTCTAAAGCTAGCCACAGCTATTTAAATCATCTCATCAAGCAAATTACTTTTGTTTTCAGTGGAAAGCTCACCAAACCTTCCTGTTAATTTACTCTTTTCCTTCTCATACATGAACATTTTTGATCCTTTTTTGTGCAATATGGGAACTAAAAGGAAAATATAGAAGTGGGAGCTATGAGAATACCATAGAAGGGAGACCATAAAAGAAATGAGGAGCATATGGCCAATGCTGGCATGGAGATCTACAGTCCATAAGCAACATGCTTTCATAGTTCTGCTTCTTTTAGAAAAATCAGATTTTTGTTTCTGTTAATTTATGTCTAAAATTAAACAATTCTTTCCAACCTAAAAATATGTGAATATGGCAGTGAAACACATCTTTGCAGCAAAATATTTTAGCCTTACAACAGAAAAATAAGCTTAGAGTACAAAGTTATTCTGAAAAGGATATGCTGTATATTTACATCCCTACTTCATAAAAAGTGTACAGTAAAATTAGATCCTAGGTGTACAAAACTAATAATTTTTCTGACTATCTTTTCTTTCCATTTTTAGGACACAGAAAGGGATAAGTTTTTAATACTGACTGGACTTCACCTCGAACTTATAGTTATTAAGTAGTCCCTGGCTTTTACCATATTCAGAATTTGGTTCCTCAATGGATTACAGAAAAGCACAATTGCTCTAATGGCGTCCTTTCCAATTAAGGTCTCTGCAGAGATGCCAGTTTAACAAATGTATTTAATAACATCTATAGGTTTAGGGATGCTGACTCACATTGCAATACAAAATACTGTGTATAGTTTGTCCTTGAACACTAAATGTCATAGCACTCACTTATAGCAATGTGCTACAAGGCTAATAAACAAGTGAAAGACCAAGCTACTGTGCATTCAAAACAAACTATTAAGTTCCAACAACCTATACTGCTGCATGAGAGCTAGCCAAGAAACGCAGGACTGTTAACCTCCTCTAAACCCAAAATAAATAAAAGTGATCCTGATGTATTTTTCATAAAGTGCTTTTTTACCTGGCAGATAGTTATTGAAGTCTCGTTCTTCACCTAGAATTCCAGAATTTACATAAAGACCATTTCTAGTAAGGGAAGGGAGTTTCCAGGAAAAAGGAGAAAGAAGTGAAAGGAAGTGAATTTCACTGTGAAGGTAGTAAAGCGCTGGCACAGGTTGCCCAGAGAAGCTGCGGATGCCCCATCCCTGGTAGTGTTCAAGGCCAGGTTGGATGGGGCTTGGAGCAACCTGGTCTAGTGGAAGGTGTCCCTGTCCATGGCAGGGGGTTTGAACTAGATGAGCTTTAAGGTCCCTTCCAACACAAGCGGTTCTGTGATTCTATGAATCGCTTTGCCGAGAAAAACAGAAAAAACCTGGGCCTTCTTAGGTCTTGTTATCTTAAAGGTTGCATGGATTTCTAAAACACCTCTGACAGGGCATTCATTCAGAACTGTCAAAAAATTTACAACACAAGTGGCTGGACTCAGCCACTCATTTGCAAACAGCTTTCTGAATCAGAAAATCAGTATCAAGAAACCCAGATCCCACATATACACACTTATATCCAGAGACACATGGTATCACAGCTGGGAGAACAGCACACAGCTGACTAAACTTTGCCATGGAAAGTGATTTAAACAGGCAATTGACAACCAGAGCTATGCACTGATTCTTGATGTTAAGAGTCTTTATATGTCAATGAGAAGTATGGATGGGATAGGTTAGTATGTGCGTAAGTCTGAACAGACAGAAGACTGGCAAGAGCAACAAACTGCAATCAGCCATTCATATGGAAATGACAGACATGAATATCTAGGGACTCATTTGCTTGTATTCACTTGGTTTTGTCGCTATTAATTGAAGATTTTCTTCTATGCCAAAACTATTCTCTAAGTGGTTTGTTGCCATATCACATATTAAAAAATAACAATAAAAGGCTGGTTATTCATAAGTACATACCATTTGAATGCTTTATTACACAGAATTTAGCCACACTTTTATCTATTATCAATGGGTTCTTTGATGTGCATGCTAGTGTATTGATGGCTTTCTGTCTGGAAAAAAAGAGGCCTTAATTTCCTCCATTATTAAGGGTGTTGTTTGAGACAGAAATCTATTTTCCAGACTTTGGTAATGCATATCACACCTCCAAAAGGCATTAATGGAGATAATTTGCTCAGGTTGTTACTTTGCATTCCTGTGGATAGCAGTCTGCACAGGGTGATCTAAGGAACTGCATTAACTGACCCTAATTATTTTGGAGGTAGCTACAAATACTTGCACATCCAAAAGTGACTCAATTTCCATCAAGAAACTACCTCACATGAATTAATGATTTTTTTGGGTACCCCATTTTTATATTTAAAATACGAAGAAGCAAACTGTGATTTCTCCAAAATAAAATGTAAGGCATAATTCTGCAATATGATGACAACAATTAGTATCTACACAACACAATCATTTGCTCGTTCATGACCAAGCTTTCTTTCATTAAGAAATACACGCTTGCGCATGTTTTCCTCTCACTCGGGCTTATTCTAAATCTGGGAATCCAAGGATTTTTATTTTTATTTTTTTTAATCTTCAAAAGATGCACTAAGAAAGAGTTTGAACAGCAGAGAAGAGCTGTGTATACATCCAAGTGTCTCTGTCCAGCCTGCATGCACTGGCTTTCTTACAGCAGCAAAATTAGGAAGCTGACATGAAGAATATGCATAACTTTTGCTTACTTCTGAAAGATAAGTGGGGCGGGGGGGGCATCAGTTAGAACACAGAAGCTTTAAGTGAATCTTCTTTACAGAAGAGAATTTTGTAACTGGTATCCAGAGCCAATAGCCATCTTCAGTAGTGTGACAGATGCAAGACTTTACAACTATGGACACTGTGAAGAATTAAACTGACATCTGCTGTATGCTACAGGGTTCCAAAAGAATGGTTGAACCCATCCTATTAATGCTAAGTTTGTCTAAGTCCAGGTCAAGTAAATCAGGTGAACAGGCCTGACAGACTTCCTTCCCCACAAATCCTCAAGGACATTTTAAAGTGCTTGTTTGTGAAAGAAATCCCATCAAAACTAGAATGAGGAGGCTGAAAAAGACGGCCTTCCTCTGGAGTCACTGAGGCATATGCAGAGACACAAAGCTAATCTACATTGCAATTACTGCCATACATAAGCTAGCTCCTGTAACAGAAGCGGCCAAACTATACCACCACAGAAGTCAGGTGCCTTCAGCAGTAAGTCTCCCATCTACCTTTTTTTCTTACCTAAATAAGCAAGTGCTTAGACCACACTGAGCCCTGTGCTGACACAGGTAAGTTGCTGCTCTTACTACTGTTACTTACTGTTGTTGCCCCAGCCTTACTACTTGCAGGGCAGCTCATCTGCTGCTCTGCTAAAACTGAAGTAGCAACCTCATGTAGCACAAAAGCAGGGCAAATCTATGTATCAATCCAAATTCCGTGCACCTCATGGCTAATGCCTTGCCAGATTGGGTGTAAACAGGTTTCTTGCTGTTTTATTATGATTCCTCTGTTGTATTTTTGTCCTAAAGTGAGAGATGCAGAGCTGAAGGTGAGATGGCAGGATCAAAAGAAAACAGCATGTGTTTCTTCACACAATATATAGATACACTGCAGAAATCGTGGTGCAGAACGCTGTGTGGGTACAAAAAGTGACCACACAAATGCCAGAAGTATATTTAACTCTCGAACTGTTACCTGTAATCCCCAAATCATGATGAAGTATGAAGGCCACTTAGGAGAAGTAAACAGGCAGACAACAAGATACTAGAAAAATATCAGAAGATACAGCAATTCTGGAGTACAAATACACAAACCACAATCCAATCTAATGGTTTTATGGTTTTATTCCTGGGGGTCATGCCCTTCACAAAGGAACACAAAAGCTCAAGTAGCTGACAGGCTCCAAAGCCATACGAGACCATGGTGCCACACCATACTGATGCATTTAAGGCAAAGGGGGATAAAAGAACTGAGGTTTTACGGAGTCACTCCATGATGAAACAGAAAATAAAAACTGTGATACCTGGATAACGTTTAAATATCACTGTCTTTATGTGGTTTGACCTGGGGAAAAAAAAACCCAGAAGGAGAATCAAGGCTACAGCTCCTGTCTTTACATAGTATAACTTTCACTTCCCTTAGGATGATGCATTCTTCCTTTGCCTTCTGTATTTCCATGAATATGCAAAACTCACAGTGTTTGACATGCTGCTTATTTAAAGAAAAATATATTTTTAGTACCTAAAGCCATTTGGCCTCATCAATTTATTTGGAACTTTCTCACTAGGGTAAGTGACATGCACCAGATGGCATGATCAGGACTTTATTTCATTCATATGGTTTAAGTAAAGTCTATTGTGTGCAATCCAGGTAATGAAATACTTGGCACCTTTAAATTTGCTGACAAGAGTGGCAATGGCAACTATGCTCACAGAGTGAAAACCACACGGATATGTTTATTTTTCTTTCATCAGACCACCTTCCCAGTCACATGAAACTTCGTAAAATGGCATTTTGAATGTAGCAGTAATGAGCCATGACAGAGCTCATATATTAGACTCATCCCTTAGGAGAAAGAAGTAATTGCCCTCCGGAATCTTACTAAAAAAGGATTGAAAGCACATTTAAAATCTTATCAAAACTCAACTTACCTAATTCACTGATGGCAAACATGAGCTTCCTTTTAAAACACTCTTACAAGATGCATTTTTGCTCTGCTAATGTTTCAAACTGAGTGAAAACTGACTGAACACATTTAACATCTAGTGTGATTTACACTGATAGACTGCCTCTGAGAAGGACATACTAGATCATTTTTGATTGTGAACACACCAACCTCCACATTGTTTCCAGTAAGCTCACAGGACAGACGCATTTGCCTTTTGTCCATTCAAATTTTTACATAGGCTAGAAATATTCTACTCATCTATCCGTCTCCAAACCCCTCTTTGACAGCACCCAGCTGCACAGTGATACTTCCCCGAAACACCCTCTTGACCTTCAGAAAGTTGCTGATCAGAGAGTTCTGAGTCAGAGGTGCTGCTTGTTTTCTAATAGCTCTCAGTGTGAATAAAAGGAAAAAATACAATTGCTTTTTGGTTCACATTTTATCATCCCCAGCATCCCCTGACATGGAATGCCATAGCTTGACTGCACAACATATGAATGACTGCCCCCTCTTCCAAGTTTTGAGGCACAAAACTGCAAATTTCATGGGATGTCTCCTACTTTTTGAACTGAAAGAAACCACAACCAATTCCCCTTCACTCTGACACTTCTGATTTTGAAGAGATCTATCATCAACAGTCACATTTTCCAGCCTAGTCCATTTTTGTTTCACCTTGTACAGAAGGTGCCTCATGACTGATGTCACCTTTTGAAGATGGAGGTATTCTACAGCTTTATGCAATCCTAATCTCGAATTTGTTGTCTATGCCTTTCCTAATGAATCATGTCAACTACTTTTTCAACCATTATAGAGTCCTGATTTGACATTTTCTACTGTAACCCCAAGAACTCACTCCTAAATGGCAAGTCAGCTTAGAGCTCATTAATTTATTTGTAAAGTTCAGACTGCTTTTTTGTGCATCATCCAACTTCCCTCTCCATTAAATCTTATCTACGTTTATTATTTCACCAATCTTTTAAAATCCTTCTGAAATACTTTACTGTTAGTTGTTGATTAACTTCACAAGAATAAAAAACCTTAAAGATCATCTAGAGAACTCAGACTAATGCTAACATGTTCTGTTAAAAAATCACTTTATCTCCTTCTCTGCGAAAGTCAGATGCAGAGACACAAAGCGGCATGATGAAGATTTTACAGCATAGCGAGCAAATGAGAAGTATATGTTCATTCACAGTCAGTAAAGCCTTCAGCCAGGCCACCTCATCTTCAATGTATCAGCCTCCTAGCACCCACAGAGTTGAGAATACTCTGGTGTTCTTGGATCAAACTCAGCTGCTCTCATATGAGCACACTGGGAATTAACAGGCATCATGGCTAACTCACCGATATTGTTAGCTATCTTGAAAAAGTAAGAAATCGTGTTAGCATTCTGTTCCTTCATTTTTTAATGTGACAATTAAAACCCTATGTTGAATGATGGGGTAAGGAGAGAGGGAGAAGAATACAGAGAACAGAGAGGGTATTGTCCTGTTTGTCTTATCTGCCCCTTGGGATCCACAGAGATGAACAGTGCCAGCTGTGGGTTTTGCCTTTGCTGCTCTATTCAAAGCTAAACTGGGTATTTTCATACAGAAAACATCCACAGGCAGCATATGCTGTGCTAAATGTTTGGAGCATTCTGATCCCTAGATGTATATCCTGTCACTCCCAGGTACAAGCAACAACATTTAACACCTTGTGATGTTAGGTAAGGTGATACACATGGCAATAAAGGTGATAGACTAAAATGAAACTAAGACAATACAACTCATCAAACTTTATGCAGCACTGCATCTGGTGTCATGAAAAGCAAGTGCATTTACAAAACGATTTCCCTCTTCAAAGGTTTACAAAATGGAAGTGCACTTTCCACACAGTTTCATCTTCCTTTCAGTTCCTAAAAATCATATTTCTCTAAAGAAATCTACTGCTGCAGAATGAAACGCAGAGAGGCAGTTCAGTTGCATTTCATCCTCTCTACCAAAATGCCGAAACCCCCACACACTAACCATCCCTTTCCAGTGAGATTTGTGTCAAGGGGAGATTCCTAAGCCTTGGAATGAAACTGAGTGCTGCAGCTCTTACTGAAAGGTTTTAAGGAAACCAAGCTACTTAAATATGGTTTGGGGTTTAGTGCGAATACTTCACATGGCTGAATATGCCAAAGATGCTTTATAGTTTAACCCTGTAAAAGCATCATTACTAAAAGACAAAGTAACAAAGCAACCAAATTAGACCTGTTAGTTTCCTTTTTCTGTGTGCTCCAATTTCATAAGCTACTTGCTTTTTAAAGTACTAGGTTTTAAGGTATGACTCTCTTCGGTCTATGCTCATAACAAGAAAAAATGAACAACTGGCTGTCATTGTAAAATATGTAACTTTAGGCACTGTTTTTTTAGCAGTGGTTATACTTTTTGTTTTTAAAAATCAGTGTATTTCTATCATGTCTGTGAGACATTTGATTAGAGACAGGTAGGAATGTTTCTTCTTTTACCAGCTGTACTCCAAATCTTAGTTCATTTGCTTAACAACTGTGATGGTGCATCCATCAACACCCTAATCCCCTCTCCTGGACCCCTCTGCTTCCCCAGGAATTCCTGTTAAGCCACAGGCTTTGCCAAGGTGCAAGGAGTTGGATGGCTGGGCCGTACCAGGCACTCAGGTTGCCTGGCAAAGGTGGGGAGAGGCACACAGAGATCAGGAAGTTAGGGTACTCCCTGATGATACTAGTTCTTTTGGGATGATCGCTCATCCCTGACAACCTGGAATATGACTACTGTGCAACTGGTGAAACTGACACAGATTGGAGGCCAGGATGGAAACTTGCTGATGACTAAAGCAAATCATCTTACAACTCTATGAACAGTGGTCCCAAAAGAGAGATCCTTTGAGCTCTCCTGGACCACAGTGGGTTGCAATCAGGTGGTCTCTGACAGGGACCCTCTCAGAGCCCATAAACTCTCAAGTTTGCAAAATAGGGAGATCGTTTATCTGGGACATTACTTCTGCTCACTGACACAACCCTTTGCTCACTAAGGAATGCTGAGAAAGCTGACATGAGCATTGTGCTGTACTTTTCACTGTACCCAACACAAATTTTTAACATACTGTTGTGACTTAAGCCAAGCCGTAAATCAGAACCACACAGCCTGCTTGCTCACTCCCCCGCTTCCTCCCTCAGCTCCCAGAGGGATGAGGAGGAGAATCGAAAGAATACAACTCCCACAGGTTGAGATAAGAACAGTCCAGTAACTAAGGTATAACACAAACCACTGCCACTACCACTAATAATAACAACGACAAGGGAAATAACAAGGGAAGAGAATACAACTGCTCACCACACTGACACCCAATCTGATCCCCGCAGTGATCTAGCCCTTGCCGGGTAACTCTCAGTTACATCCTGGGCATGACGTGCTGTGGTATGGAATACCTCTTTGGTCAGTTTGGGTCAGGTGTCTCTGCTTCCTCCTGGCTTCCCCTCCTCCCTGGCAGAGCATGAGGCTCAGAAAGCCCTTGGTCAGAGTAAACATTACTGAGGAGCAACTAAAAACATCGGTGTTATCAGCACTGTTCCCAAGTCAAAAGTCAAAAACACAGCACTGCACCAGCAACTAAGGAGAAAAAATGACTGCTAATGCTGAATCCAGCACACATACATATGTGTGTATATATGTATCTACCTACGTTAGCATACACGGTTTAGCTTAGATATTTAGTTGCAAGTGTGTGTGTGTTGGCTTCAATAATCAAGTGTTAGAAATCTTGTGATTCACTTTAAAACTGCAAACTGCTGCTAGATGACATCTGTAATCCTTCAGATGAGCACCGCTGACCAGGTTTGAGACTAAGTCTAAACTCAGTAACACCTAGACTCCTCTCTGAGAAGGAGTTTAGAAAGTAAAGGGGTCCAATCTGAACCTCATGACTCAACAGGGGGGTCTCCCTTATCCTTTTCACCTTCAATCTCTCTACCTCAACTTCCCTCGTTCCATTGAACATAAACCATTGACCAAGTCTGAGACTAGAACTAGATTCAGCTGCAGCTAGGCTCTGTGAGAAGTTTAGAAAGCAAGGGGGTCTGTCTAGTCTGAGCCTTGTGACTCACTGGAAGGGTCTCCCTTATTACTTAATAACTGGTTTCTATACACATAATTTCAGTCCAATTCTATATTAAATCACTTTAACCCAATTCTGTAGAAACCATTGCCAATTCTGACACAATTTCCTTTTGTGTGTACTGCCATCAAATTCTGTTGAATCCCACTTTTATATATTTCTATTAAAATCACTTTTGCTAATATCTCTGCCAGTGATTCTTTGAGCAATCCTAACCACTCAGTTTCACAGCAGTGTGACCAAACCTGAGCAAAACAGACCTTTTGTCCATGTCCTATTAAGTATTGTATTGAAGAAAAAAAGGCAAAGTGCTTTCACAGAGAAAGGTGGAGAGTTGTCATAACTACTGAAAACACAGTAGCTTGTATGCAGAAAGTGAACTCAGGAAAGGAAACTGTAAATACATTTCCTTTATGAAAATGCAAAGTAGTGAAGCTAAACTTCATGGATGCACAAACATCTATAGCTAATTTCTCAATTTAACACTATATTCTTGAATAAAACTAACACAGCTCAACTATTTGTCATGTCACCTGCCAGATGCTACTTGAATTTATTCCTGATACAAAGTTATTGGCTTCAGCGAAGACAAACATTCATTTGGGACCTTATCTTTAGTAGTCTGAGGCAGATTCCAGATACCGTTCCTTACTCTTCTTTAAATCTTTAAATGAAGGAATGTCAATCTATATCAGCAGAATTTCTATTCATTTAATAGATAAAAAACCAGTTTCAATATATACAAAAACATTGTCCACAAGCTTTCTTCCAGTATACACTGAAAGCTGCTTATGGAGCACTAAGATACAAAAGAGAGGTATCTTAAAAACTTGTGAACAGGACCTGTAGGGCAGATATACATGGGAGGGCAGTATATGCTCCTGAAATGCAGCTGTACACATATTTGCACGGTCTAATTTAAGAGGATAGCCATAGCCTAAGATCCAGAAAAGCAAGGAAAAAGCAACAACAAAAAGCTGCTTCAGTTATCAGATCAAAGTAACAGAACCTGAGAGCTTTCTGCCTTCCTTACACTTCCTACAACACATCCATTTGGTTTTCCCTTCACATTCAACTGCTTAATACAATTTAAAGCAGATAAAAAGTATTATTAAATAAAATAATTTCACTTACAGAGAAAGTAGAGTAGTAGTAGAGTGCAGCAGTAGCATTACCAGACTATTTTCTTCCTGCATGAGTAACTGATCACAAATATCCCAGGCTGGTGATGGTTTAGAGTTCCTAGTGATGCGATCCATGTCCTGACTAATTCAACCACGTACTACTGCTTTACTTTAAAACATGGATACCTAGTAATATACTGAGCAACTGTTACTGAAATTCAGACTTCAGAGAAGTTAAACAAACTCTTTGTGATCATGTCTGCACATCTGACCTCCTGCCATGCAGCTTTGACTGATGCAGGGCTCAGCAGGGCACTCTGTCCCTTCCACTGCAGGTTGGAGTTCCCCCTCTGGTACTTTATCTGTTCCAAATTTGGGATGCTGAGAAGCTGATGAATAGAATGACCCTGAAACTACAATGACTGCACTGGGTAAAAGAGAAAGTGGACAGTCCAAAGCACAAACACACACACTGATGAAAAACAACAACCCTTTTGCCCCTTCACTTGCCAAAAGGAAGAAGGCGTGGAGTTTCCACATGATCCTTCCCTGAATTCATGGAAATTTATGAGAGGCAGGACACTGACAACCAAAACAACATGCTCTTTGTATTGTGAATAGATTTTGCTTCAGTCCTGGAGGTTGTACTTCTAAGACTTTTTGTTACATGAGAAGAACCATCAGTTCTTTGAGGGGTATCTATGTACTCCTGTTTTTAGCGCATGGCAAATGGTGAGCAGGGGGTTGAGAATACCAAACTGCCTATGTCCATTCCTGCAGCTCACACAAGTGCAAATCGTGATGCCAAACGTCACAGCTTTTTTGTGGAAGTATAGTTGAGATCCAAGAGACAATTCACAGGCTCCTGGTAGCAGAATGCATCTAACACTGGCTGTGAAAGCAGCTTTTGGATTATAGGCATTACAGGAAAATAAATGTTGCTGTACTGATAAACATGACTCTTTTCAGAACAAGATCCAATTTCAAAGGCTTTTGATGCTACTGCTTGACATTTAGACTTTTCCCCACAAGAGACAAGTAGTTGAAATGATTTCCATATGTCTTAGGTCTATTCAAAAGAAAGGCTAAGAAAATATTAGACCAATGTCCCAGCTGAGGTCTAACCAGGTGACAGACTTGCATTAACCCCTTCACAAAACCTTTTAATAACTAGGGCTAAAAGCTATATTTTGCATGGCTAACCTTTGATAAGGCACGAGAGATACAACAAGCGCCTTTACTGACAATACATTCTTAATGATTTCAAAATAAGTAGATCCTCTGGAGCAGCCTGATAAGGGCCTGAAGCCTGGTTTATGTTATTGTTAGTTACCCACAGGGAGAAACTTTTTCACACATGGTCACAGCTCAGGCAAGCTCACAATTTCCTGGAGTTTCATACAGTATCTTCTGCTTTTTCAAAGAAGAAAAATGCCTTGAATTTAAATGGCCTAGTGTCAGAACACAAAGATGGCTTGACAAGAAACATGAACATAATCAAACATAATGGACAGGAAAATTTAAATTAATCAAAACCAAATGAGGCAGGTAGTGTTGGTTTTGTGCTGGCACAGAGTTAATTTTCTTCACAGTAGTTAGTATAGGACTGCTGGAAACAGCGCTGGAAACAGTGAAAACATCCCTTAACACAGGGAGGTTTTTGCCATTGCTGAGCAGTGCTTACACACAATCAAGGCCTTTTCTGCTTCTCACCCCACCCCACCCCACCAGTGAGTGGGTGCACAAGGAGTTGGGAGGGTACAGCTGATCCCAACTGACCCAAGGGATATCCCAGACCATAGGACATCATGCTCAGCATGTAGAGCTGGGGAAGAAGACTGAAGAGGGGGATGTTCAGAGTGATGGCGTTTTGTGTTCCCAAGTAACTTGTTATGCATGATGGAGCCCTGCTTTATTACCTGGCTGGACATCTGCCTGATCATGGGAAGTGGTGAATGGATTCCTTATTTTTCTTTGGGTGAGTGGCTTTTGCTTTACCTTTAAACTGTCTTTTATCTCAACCTGCACGTTTTCTCACGTTTACTTTTTTGATTCTCTCCCATATCCAGTTGAAGGGAGTGAGCAAGTGGCTGCATGGTGTCTAGTTGCCAGCTGCGGTTAATCCATGACATACACTTCCTTTTATTAATCAAATATGTTTTCATTTCCTTGGGCTATCCTCTACAATATTTAGGCGTAAGTTATGAGGCTAATGCTCTGCATCTCCTTTAGCAGCCCCAGCTTCTGAGAGACATAGGAGACAGGAGAAAAGCAAACACTTCAGGACCACTGTTGTGAAAAAGGTTCTGTTGTTTCAGGCAACCCACGCTGGCATAAGCTCCTACCAAAAAACTGCAGAGCCCACTCAGCAAAAAGTGATGATTAATCTAGTATTTCAGAGCGCTGCACCTCCAAATTCTGAATAACAAGTAACACTGACAACAGTTTGTGAACTCCTGGTAACTAGTAATTTCCTGCTTTGGATGTCAACGTTATCCATTTTCAAGAGAATTAACTACAAAAGGGAAAACAAAACAAAAAGAACAACAAAAAAGAGGACCTAGTGCTCTCAACAGAACACAAACAGGGAAGAGAATGAAGCTCACAAAGAAATTAAGAACAGACATCAAAATACAAGTTTGAAAAGAGTACCAGAAGGTGAGCACTTTAGTAGTTGCAGGACCCTTTCTTATTTTTAATCTGCTGGATGTTACACTGGAGTTTTTCTCCCTTACTTTGTTAAAAAGTTCAGCTCTCATCCATCTTCTCTGCACTATTTAATATTGTGAAATTAAACCTTCTCATCATCAGCATTACCACCTTTTTTATTTAATCACCTATTTTCTTCAGGGCCAGAAGAACTCCCCTTGATATAGCTTACTAGGACTACAGACTAGTTTTGTCCCACGCTGATTCAGCAAGAAATCAATAGTTTAATGCATTTGCAAGTCAATGGATCACTTCATTAGCTGCCTTCTAAAAATTAAATGATAGCCAGTTCACTTTCCCAAGACAATTTTTTATTTCCCCCACAAATCCCAGCTCTTTGTTCCACATGTATTTCCTATCATGTAGCTATTGCTCATCTACTGGAGACATAAATGTCAGGTCATGCAAGCATGGTTATTCCTTGTATGCCTAATTAAATAGCCCAAGCAGGCAAGTCTAGGGATTTCAACAGACCTATACATACATGTCTCAGGGCTATTACAGGAGGGTGATGGATTTAGGAGCAGCTCTGCAGTAATGTAGAAAACCAGTGCTATTTGTTTGACTATTGAGAACTGTATAAACTGTGGAACTGTATGGGTTAATGCAAAAGAAAGCTGCCAGAGGAAAAGACAGGAAAAAATTGAATGGCCAAAGCCTCTTCTCACCAAATATTTGAGAGCTGTTAAGGAATATATCAGAATTATTAGCTTTGATGATCTCCCTTCTGTCCAGTTGATATTTAAAGTAACTTTTGCACAGAACATGAAAAGCCCATGAACACAGGCAAAAAACAAAAGCTACTGGTAGGATGAAATGGGATAGGTCACTGAAAACAGAGGCAGTTCCCTTCACTCTGAGGGAAGGACACATCTCTGTGGAGATATGAGTTTAGGTAAACAGAGCAGCATGAGCACTAGTAGAGATACATTCATGTACCTTGTTTGCTTTTTGGATTTGTTTTTTTTTTCAGGTGTTCCTTTTCTGCAGAATTTTTCATCGTACTGAAAAAAGCAATAGTGTCATTTCATGACCCACTAGGCTTTCACTCTCAAGAAAATGCTGCAGGAACCCAAATTCTATCAGATCTGCTACAGGGTACTGTAGACAAGCTAAGAATTGGAAAGTCAAACTCTCCAACTCTCTTACCAGTAAAAATGAAAGTATGAAGATGGATACCTAGAGGCATACACTCAGAGGATAACTGCACTGTTCAGCTCTCACTCTGACATTGATCTAATAAGATCCTTAATGTGAAATTTTCAGCAGTTCATTAACAGATGATTTTTAGAATAAACAGCATCTTACATTTATAGTAATTTATTGTTTAAGCAATCCTATTCTAGGGAATATGAACTTCTAAAGCATAGTGGGGAAACAAATTGACATTTAATAGCAGCAACATTCCTGATTAAGGCATAAGCACAGAGTTTAGTTCCTCCTTCTATGGTACTCTTGTCAATCCAAAAATACCAACTTAATGTATTTTTTAGCCTCACTTCTGGGAAGTGTCATCCTTATATTTGATCTTTTGTTGGCATCTGCGTTCCTTTTCGCCAGATCACTGTGTACTCCTGGGAAGAACATATGAGACAGAGAAACTGGCTATATTTTAAACTAAGGAAAACAAAGGACTGGAAATAGGAAATCTAAATTTATTAAGATTACCCCTCAACAGAAGACTGCTTTTTGCAAGGAAAGCATTCCTCCCATGTCCAAAACCTCTAGCTCCCTTTTTATTCTAATTACCCATCTGCCCTAATGCTACAGGACTTCTATAGCACGTGATGGTACAGCACAGAAGTGATTTCTGGGGTAGACAGAAGTGTCTAGAATTTACTAGGGAAAGAGCTGCAACTATAGGTGTAATTCAGCCATTAAGGAATGTAATTAGCCATTTTATGATTCATCAGTGTTGGTCTGTTTGTTTTGAAAAACAATAAAAAATAGACACAAGGAGAAACAACTCCATTACGTTTCTAAGCAATACCTGTATTTTCCAATACAGTTTTCCTTCCACAAGGTATATCAAGATAGTGAAGTCAGTAAAAACTTTGTTAGTGCCAAAGTGGTCTGCTGTAGTTAAATCTTTCTGGGATCTTTCCTGAGTGAAGCTATAGCATGTTCTTCTCAGGAGAAGTGAAGAAAACCAGACTGGATTGAAACGTACTACACAATGGCAGAGAGAGAAGGACATGGAGTAGAATTAAACACAAAATACATGTTAAAGGAAATATTGGGGAGAAAAAAACAACCACAAAACGAGAGACAAGAGATGTTAATTTAGGACATATGGTGATAAGACTGTTTGCAATCGTTTGTTAAATTTCTTTATCTACCTCTTTCTTTTTTCTCACAGGCCGAATCTCTTGCAGCCTTCTCTGTTTGTCATGAAAAATGTGCAGACTCTGAATTCTAGGCCATCATCAGCATCAGCCCTTCCAACCCAGGCACTGCAGTGTAATTTATAAATTCAGTGAGGCAATGTGTGCATGGGAGATGCTCACCTGAAAGTGAAGCTTTTTTGCTTTCATCCAAAAAAAGAAAATTGTTCAGTAATATATTTTACATTTTAAACTTAATTTGTATTGACATTATGACGCTTGCCTAGAAATTGCTGTCTACAGGATTATAAGTACAAACATCCTGTCCCTTTTGAAAGAAAAAGATGCTGACAGTTCAGTGTGGATCTAAATTTTAGTGCCAGCAGTAATATGCTATCAGTATGTACCCAACCAATGCCTGGGAACTTTACGTTTCCATTTAGCTTTCTTAGAGATGAGAACACATGATAAACCTATCAGAGCTACCATCCCTCAACCTCGCCTGGCAGCCTGGGTGATAGAGCCTGCTTTACATTCAGACAGAAGACAAATTAGAGTGCACTGTGCACAGGCTTCATGCTCTCTTTGTGCAATGGAAGTCATTCATCTCTTCACACTGATTGAGAGATACTGGGCAGTCTGCTAGGAAAGAGCGGAATAGGATGGAGTCAAAAATTAGGGGGAGAGAAGAAAAGTAAGAGGGAGAACAGTAGGAAGAATGCTGCCTAAGGAACTCAGGGTCTCATAACCAACCGTAAGTGAAAAAGCATGATAATGCGTAGAGACAGCATACAAGGTAAGGGCACGTTCTCAAAAATACACTGCAGTTATTTAAGAAATTAATGTGTTTCTAGAATCAGATTAACCCAGAGAATGAAGGAAAAGAAATGACAAGATGAGGGTATATAAAGCATACATTATCCAGCACACATTCAGATGCATACATTATCCAGCACACATTCAGATTTAGACTTAAGTGGGAGCAAGATGTTTGAATTGCTTGAAAAAGGAGTCCTTCCACTGACAACTGAGTAAGTGCATGGTACCATACATAACCAGCTATCTATAATATGATTGAGTTAAATTAAGAAAAAAAAATCAAAAGAAATGAAAATTTATTACATTTGTAGTCTTAAAAAAGGCAAGACAGTTTTTGCCAAGTTTTCTGGAGTTCAATGCCTTTTGCTTAAGGGAACTGCCTTGATGACAAACCCACAAGATGTGTGGGTTCTGGGACACTTACTGTTTCAGTGCCCCTTAACTGCCTTTTGGCTCTACATCTCCTGTAGAAAAGCAGTAGAGACAGTAGTGTGGCTATGAAGTCAGAAAGCAAAGTCCTGAAGGCACTCTGGACATTAAGCTGTGATTTCACTGGACATTATGAATACCTACTTACTTCTAGCCTTGGATTAACTTTTCTACACTCAAAAATTACTTGGCTACATTGTCCTTTGTCCATCAATATTTCACATGTGCACAGAGTAATGGTACTAGTGTCTGTGGAGCTCATTATCTTTCATATACCACAAGTTGTTTTTCATCAGTTTTCCTTCAGTTTCCAAGACAGACTGAAAAACAGATTGCTTAAGAATCAGAGTAATTTTCACCATTTGGCTTTCAACTCCTATTTTTAAAAAAAAATTATGAAAATACATAGCATGGAATAAAAGAATAAATACAAGCTGGCCCTCAAATAACTCTCTCGCAAAATATATTGCCTTGGCATTACCATGAAGTTTGAGGAAGTAAGTGGTGTGCATCTTCGCAATCACACTGTTCCTGCAAAGACAGGATTTGCCCCTACTGTATAATGATCTGGTAAAACAATACATTAAAAAAATAAACATTGATTTCCACAACACTTAGCCTGTTTTGTAATCTACACAGTGTTCTGATCACAGAGCAAAGCACTTCTCTGTAATGCTTTAATCAGCTTAATGTTGTTTCTATTATAACGCAAGAGTCAACATTTTAAGACACTGAGTTTCCATCTAATTCAAGGTGGTATTTTAAGTATGACCCACTTTTCTTCCCCTAAATGTCACTTCTTCATCTATCGCCAGCACTCACATTTTTGCAATAACTCTATGACATTTGACATCAGTGTATCAACAAAGCCCAGCTGTGAAACAGTGGTGCATCCCTTCACCTCCTCTAAGGTTAAATCTGTTGGGTACAGATATATACAATACAGCATATTTGAAGCCTTTCATGCCAGTAACTACCACCTCTCAATTTGCAAAGAAGATCTTGAGATATGAAAAACTATGACTCCATGATATGAAAACCCTTAGAAGAAAAATAAGTTTTGCTTTTCCTAATGTGGACCTGTTTTAATGGGTTGCAAAATCATGAGCATGAAATATTGAAGTATATTTGTTTTCCTCCCTTTCTATACAACTGCTACTTAGGAGACAGAAGGAACTCTCAGGAAGTTACAAAATAACTACTGTTTTATTCTTCTTGAGTTAAAAAATGAGCCTTGCTTCAGTTTAAAAAACCCAAACTGTCCTTGTCTATTAGTAAAACAAAAAGTCATCCTATTTTATGTTTACCTAAAATGATTTCGTTCTTAAACACAGTACTATCTACATATTATTAGATATTTTATTAATACAAATCTCTTTCTGTAATCTCTGTAAATTAACTGCTTGTCAAAAACATATTAATAAGTAGGAAGATTTAGTCATATTACTCTTTAAAGAGTATTCATTTCAATGCATCTTCAAAGGATATTCCTGGATGTGCCATCTTTATCCCTTGTGCATAAGATGATTAATTTGTAATAACACTAGTATCATTAACAATAACAGAAAATTTGATTTGCATTGTGTCATTCTATTATAAATCCAAACTTTAAAGAAGCCTTGCAGTAAGTATCTCTGATTTAATTTATTAAAGTGGAACCCTAAGTAATTTATCAGAAGACACATATGCATTCCTTGGGGAAAACAATTAGCAAATTGTTCATAAAAATGATATAACTCTCAAACTTATTTAATAGAGAAAATTATTTCTGAATTTCATCATTCATTCATTTTCAATTTACAAGTGAAATTATATTAACAATTAAAAGTTCATTCTGGTTTAGTTTGTCCCTGTTATCGCATTGTTATCGTAACTACCTCATGCATCACAAACTGGAAATCACATGATGAATTTTTATACTATATGCATGCATTATATACTACGATGTAATGCATATACAATTTGCAGTTCATTATGTCTGGAAAGCATATAAGCCTTCCAAAACGGGACAAAATCTTAAATGCCTTTATGTACCTAACGATCTATTTAAAACAGCATATTTGTTCATAAAACTTCCTTTTTTCACACAGTTTTGCTTTTACAACAGCTCAAATTTCAAAATTTACAAATGAACATAAACCACTTTCAGTAGCTATGCAATCACTGGGGCTTAAAATGAGCTTTCTGTAATTATTTCTAGTAATAAGAAACTAGGACTTGAATAGTCAAGAAAAAGTAATACAAAAGTAGTGAAAATAAAGAAAAAATATAAAGTTATCCACTGTAATTTTTTAATTCGTCACCCCCAAATTAGTACTTTTAGTCTATTTTTATAGGTAGCTGAACTGAACAGCAGATATTAACTGGCTTGCTAAGTCACATACAGATGCTGGAATGTGTTGAACCCTCTTCAAATCACCAGCGTTATTTCCCCCGGAGTAGACTTTTCAGAGGATAAAAGAAATACACTGTTATCCTGCAATCTGTAACTTTGGCTAGAAAACAAGTTACTGAAAAAGTCAAATACACACTTCCTATCAACTAAGATAAAATAGACAATTCACCAGAGATGATAAATACAAAATGATATCACTATATTAAAGAGGGATTGTTAAGAAATTCAAATTTCAGAGATGAAATGCAATAATTTAAAAATTATACATAGTGCTGCAACATAATACAACGCAGTTGTATTAGCAGGGTGCATTCAATGAAGAAGAGCTTTGACGAAGCACAAATCCAAAACATCACCATGAAGTTCATGCAGATTAAAGCATTCATCTCAGTTTGTTACTGATGGGCCTGACAATGAGGCAGAAAAAGGGAATGGGATATACTCAAGTATTGTTTTAAGAAATATTTTATACATTTAAACTAGTTATTTTTTATTCAATATATGTTTTTATTGTAAACTCTACACATAAAATAATCTAATTTCTAATTAATTTCATTTTAAAATTATCCAGGTACTTTGAAGAAAATCCTTCTTTTGCTTTCATGACAAGCAAAGTATTTTTGAAACTGCCTTGGGCTTATGATACAAGCAAAACATTGCCATTTATTTCACTAAGCAAGGACATCTTACATAAAGCTTGCAAGCTTCTGAGATGCTGAAAGTTAATGAAACTGCAGATCAATAGGATTAGAAAGGTGAGTCACAGTTGTCATGATTCTGTAGAGCATTAAACTCTAAGGCTGTTTCTGAAACTGCTAATAATCAGATTCTTCCTGCCCTTGCATTTTCTAAAAGTAGCTAAGCAGAAAATGGAGTGAGCTGGGTAAATGACACTAGTTTTGGAGCAGATTAATGAAAAATGATGGTTAAGGAAAAATATTATGTATATCACACTCCAAAATTTTAAAAAAAGATGGTGGATAGAAACAAATTTTCTTAAGATCACCCTGAATGTTGTGGAAAAGATGAATTTTTTTTTGCAGCTCAGCAAAATCTGGGTTAGAACTGAAAGCCAAGCAGAGTCTTTACACATTCATTCTTGGTTGAGGAAACAAATGTAATGGGAAAATGTAAAGATCAGGCTGGTTGCCTAGCTGTAATGATGTATTAAGAACACATTTATCAGTCAAAGTCTTTTTTAAATACAGCCATGTAAAGAATGCAGTGGAGTCCACAGTAACTCCAAGTACACTTCTCATAGCAGTATCATAGTATACACAACACTTTCAAAAGATATAATAGTAACAGATTAATATTTTAATATCAAAATATATTAAAATTAAAATAATGGGAAATTTCCTCAGCAGTTAATGAAAATTTTACTGAAAACTGCCATGGTGACCCTTGGCTGCAGTACTTTTCCACTCTCCTCATCAAATGTGGGGTTTGAAATCTGTCTTCATCAATTTTAAATTACAAAGTAATTTCAGATTTCAGTATATTGATTATATAAAGTATGGATGCAAACCAAGTCAGTTCTTCAGGAACAGATCTTGGCTATGGTGCCTGAACGTAACTGAAAAGCTTCAATGGGAAGCTCCAAAGACTTCACATAAGGCATAATCTAGTTCTAATAGAAGTATTTGCCTATCACAGGTCCAAGCATGAAACAGATAGCATCAAAAAGACCTTCAGATTTCACATGCCTGTATGACATTCAGGAATTGTTTCTACAGGTAGACTGCACCAACTATGGAGGACCTTGCACCTTCATTTGAGCACTAAGAACAATCAATTACTTGGAGAAAGTGCTTAGGCTTCTTTATAAAATTAACTAATTCTGTTGAACATATTGTTAACATGCGTACATGTATGTGCACATGGTTGTGTCATTTTGTAGACCCAGCCCTGTAGTTTATTACACATTTCAAAGGCAGAAACATGAATTACAGCCATTAACCCAAGTGAGAATGCCACTTAGCAAATTACAGGTGGAAATGATGCTGTGATACTTTTACATTTCTGGCCACCAGCATGAGACAGATTACAATCTTGTGGCTAACATTTGTAGGATCCCTGAAAAGATCACTCACTGCATTTTTAAAGACTTGTCCTGTTTTACTTTTGTTGAGATCATAAACATAATAATATTTGTTTAAAAACTAAATAGGAACATATAACTGACAAAAAGAGATCTACCATTTTCAAAAAAGAATTAAGATTCATTTATTATTGCAGTTGCATAATTCCTTGGTGACCTTTCTTCAATACGCATCCTATCTCTTTGTGCTCTCCCATGCTGCTTCATCATGTATCTACAGAATAACTGTGAATCACTAACAGCATAAGCACTGTTTACTCACACTATGATCTTTAAGACATTCAAACAACAGAAGATGGCAAACCTTCCCTCCCACTCTTGTTTCTATTCTAATGTTCAACAGAAAGCTTCCAACTTACTGAATCAAAAATTCAATATCAAATTAAGGGAATAAATGATGATTAAAAAACCAACAAACAAGTACAGAGAGTGAGTTGGGAAGCTTGGTCAGTAAGAATGATGAAAATTAAGCAAGTGCATGGAGGAGATGAAGCACTGTCAAGCACCATTAAAGCTAGTTTCTTCTAAAGACCACATCTACTTGGAACAAGATTCACAAGGACATATTTTTCATGCTATCTAGAGAATCCTTTTTTCACTATAGATTAAAGCAAAATTCTTCCTACACAAACACAAAACCATCCTACACACCTCTGTTCTACACCACTATCTGGCTTGCTCTTATTGATAAATAAAAGTTTGTTTACTGAAGGATTTTCAGTCATGTGTATTACTACACAAATGACACAGTGTCCAATCTCATTTGGATTTGCTGGACAAGATCAAGCTGATAAGCATGCAGGTCTCAGTCCAGAAGCAGAATGTCTGTAAAAGAACTTCTTGGAATCATTCAAGTTATGCATACACTTCATGTCATGGGTGATGAACTCAAAGAGGCTGAGTGTCTTTTACTGCTATAGCAACAGATCTACTTTCACTTTTCTCCAGTTGACAATATAACCTTGATCCCCCAAAAGCATCCTATTTCTTCCCTTCCTTCCTAAACACAGGATTTTTTAACAGTGCTACAGTTTGGGTTGGAAGGGACATCAAAGATCACCTAGTTCCAACCCCCTGTCATGGGCACACACATACACCTTCCACTAGACCAGGTTGCCCGAGGTACCATCCAACTTGTCCTTGAACACAGCCAGGGATGGGGAAGCCACAAATTGCTTTCAGGAAAATAAGAAAAGGTAAAAAAAAGTATTGTGGCCATAAAGTAAGTAACTAATGACAGTGTATTTGACAGGACTTAATAACCCCAAATGATCTAGAGGTTTGCTGGTTTCCCTCCTAAAAGAGATCAGCAATTTTAAATATTCAGTACTGCGCTACCAAAACTTTGTCCATCCCAAATTAAACATAAAGTAAACATACTTTGACTCTAAAAAGGTAATTTAAGGGTTATCCTACTCGTTTGTTTTTTCTTCCTCCTGTTATACATTTATGACTTATTAAATCAGATTTCCAAAGTTACTGATGTTTACAGTTATTACAGATAGGTAGATTTTTCTGAAACATGCTATGCGACTGCCATCAGAATCAATGGCAGGTAGGCATCTGCTTGTTTACAATATTAATACTTGCTCATTTACATACTTAAAACATTGAAATGCAATTGAAAGTTTGTCTCGCATATAGAGGGTGTGGGAGGAAAAGGAAAGGCTGAGCTGTGGTCTAGTAATTTAAAAAGGAAAGCCAGAGACACTTTAATACCTATGGAAAACCCTTTGAGAAGCATAGTAAATCACTCCCCCAAACAAAAAAAAGCCTCTGAAAGCAATATAACCTATTGATGGCACCAAAAATTTACCTTTCCTCTCCCTCCTCCTCTGTAGGTGTGTTGAATTGTGGCTGTGGGCAAAAACCATATTCATAAATGTAGAAGCAGAGCCAGGATACCCTTTAAAAGCAGGTTAAGTTGGCAGAGGTGTTATTCATATATATTAATTAGTACTCTCTGCTACTTATGAGTATGATTATTTTCACACACTGGGAAAGCATATGTCTTCATTTTTCACAATGCAATTCTATGCACTCACACAGACCTATTTGCTATTCTTAATGCCACTGATCAACTGACTACGTTATTTGCAGTGGTCTAAAACCACGAAGTGCCAATTAGTACTGTCTAGTGATTAGTACTGGTTAAAATTCCTTCCAACATTCACTGCTTGATGAAAAACCTGCCCTTCCCCTCCTGTAGGTAGTTTTTTCAGCTACTGGTAACAAAGACCTTCTTGCTTGACCTACTAAAGCATCAGCAAGAGGAATGTACAGGATATAGGTATAGTCACTTTTGAGTGCATCTGTAATAGCTCTCTTCTGGGTCTTTACCAAGTATTTCTTTATCCAAAAGTTTTTCTTTTGGAAATGTTACTAATTTTTATAAGCTCTTTCCCTCCAAGTCAAGATCTATACTGCACAGGGAATTTCCTCTACTTTCAATTGGATTTTCTGTAATACTTGGAGACTTGATACAATTTGCTTCTGACTGAGACTCAGGCAACAATAACTACTGTATTTAGTGAAAAAGGAAATGATATATACACAGATTTAGCGACAACAGAGTTCTGTTAGGTCAGTTTATTCCTTCCCATGTCCATGTACCTTTACTCTCTACGATACACGTCTTCCTCATTCTTTGTTATTTCTTGAGTTTAAGTATCAGTTAGAGAAAAGAGAATGTATTGAAAAATCTGATGTTCTCTTATCTGCTGCACACAGAAATTTGCTTTAGTGCTTGCAAGAAAATAAAGGAAAAGAGATTCAGTTTATTTTTTTAGAAACTTCTAGATATATGCTCTGTGCTAACATCTTCAGCTTAGTGAGAGATTTATGCTGTATAACAAGGACAGCACATCTCAGAACTTCATCCATTTTTCAGTGAGCAGACATT